>MU185436.1:0-35120 GCA_016904865.1 Pissodes strobi | reverse complement strand
ATGATTGCATATTGTGGATTAACTGTTGGTAGCTCAAGAACGCTCCATACTTATTATCTCATACATTAGGGTCCCTAGTTACCTAGATATGGAAGACATCCGCAATATAGGATGGCATATTTGCAAGAGAAAATTATTTTATACCTATGGGCATTAAATTACTCATTGGCATTGCCAAACTGGACTACGAAGAAAACAATAAAATCCATGAGCTTAAATCCCTTCTCTTTGAAATGTTTTTTAGCTTCGGAGCTTTCTAGAAGCAAAATGTTATATGGAAGAGACTAGCACTGTGCTATCGATCGTTTGTATACTTCATAAATACTTCATAAATATGAATGTATTCGAAAATACTTAAATACTTTGTATGTATGTATGCTCTTGGAGGTTCATCTGCACACTACGACCTAGAAGATCAATTGTGTCCCCCTCTCCTGGTCAGCCGCTCAGCGTGTCTCAACGACTATAGCAACTCTTCCAAACTAGCGGTTACATACAGCTTGCAAGGAACAATCCCCCGCCTTACGATCCCTCGCATTACAAACACATGCGTTGTTTAATATTTACATTTTACATTTGTATTTTTTTTTACTTCATGCAATGCCCCCCGCTCGCTTCGTCCGCTGCGGGGCACAACCAAACGAAACTAACCCAAGGCTTGCCCAAAATAAAGAAAACATATTTTTACAAGCATAACTTAAAAAAACATGTCTTGCCACAGGAATCGAACCCGGGCCGCC
Source organism: Pissodes strobi (assembly GCA_016904865.1). Lineage (NCBI taxonomy): Eukaryota > Metazoa > Arthropoda > Insecta > Coleoptera > Curculionidae > Pissodes > Pissodes strobi. The sequence goes on along the minus strand of MU185436.1, from coordinate 34,380 downwards.
GCGCGCCGTATCGCAAACACATCATCTAACTACTGAGCCACGACGCTCGCTGGAAGCAATTCCCTTGACCATAAAGACATCTATCACCACCCTCTATTTTGGCGGGGGCGCTGCATCTATTAGTCAGAAATGTGTTTGTGATGCGCGCGCAAGCCCAGGACTCGTCAGGCGTGCTGCTTGCAAGCTGGAGCGTTCTTGAGCTACCAACAGTTAATCCACAATATGCAATCATACCAGTTCAGTTGACCAAAATCGGTAATTAAGGAATCTGTGTGGCTATAGAACTTTTGTTGAGTTTATTGAAAAAAGGCGATTCAATATGAATTTTAGGAGAGTATTATCCATTGCTGATAAGCTTGCGTAATATGAACTGGTACAATTTGATTAAGGAAAGAGGAATATTTATTGAGAGGGGGGGGGGGATATTTAACTAAGAAAATGATATTGATGTTATTGATAGAGCATAGGTTAAATTTATTAATCTGCGCCTGCCACTCTTAATTTTTTTAAATTTCCGAAATGTGTAGGATTATAGAGTTATAACTATCAGGGACTCAATGGATGCTGCGTATTTTAAGAGAGGAAGCTGTCATCTCATAGATCATACTAGGGTACTATACATTAGCACTGGATACAGTAGTGGTTTTGAAAACTTCCACTAAAACCGCTTGGTTTTGAACAAGTTTTAAATAAGATGAACTGGCAAATTGATAGTGAAGGTCCAATTTGAAAGGATGATTAAAATGTATATTTTTATAAGGGCAAACCGTCTAAAACCCGCATGGAGCTAGAAAGGAGCATCAATATATCTTTAATTTCATTAGCTAAGTGACGAATCCAAAGATTACTGGAGGAGGTGGTTCAGACATAATTGTACTGGTTTTTCTTATGCTTACACCTAGAAAGAACTGTGATTAATTATTAGATCATCAGCAAATAAGTTTTGGAATAACCTATGGATCGAGTTGTAAAGTCTAAATTAAGTAAAAGAGTTCGCATTGAACAGGAATATTCTAGAAATATTCTAGAATAATTAGTGAATTTACCAAGCTAGTACAAGGGCAAACCTGTCGAGGGTTCAAAGACTAACCTGTATACGCATAGTAGGTTAGTCTTTGAACCATCGACAGGTTTGCCCTTGTACTAGCCAGTTAAGTTCGATTACCCCAAACCACTACTCCATAAGTAATGATTGGTCTCGCTAGTGCCATGTGTATCCACTGCAGTATACCTGGTTTGCACCCCAGTTTTTGCCACAAAGTTTCTGCACACCATTAGGGCTTTTGTGACTTTGTTGGTTTAGGTTCAGATATTTGACCTCTGACTTCTATTCAATGACACTCTCATCTAATTGGATGGCTTTGAGGTTAAGATTAATTTTCCCTGTAAAGGCAACTAGGGTAATCTTAGTGAAAATACTTTCAAAATCATATTTACAAAAGTGGCTACTTTATCTATGCATATTTGGACATTGAAATATGAACCTGTTGCTAGAGAATATAATTTAAATGTAATTAGCCTGTCATTTTCATTTATTAAGGAATTTTCTTTTATCTGCTTCAAAATTCTGCATGAATAAAGATTTCATTTTAATTTATCTGTCGCCAGTGTCGTACGGATATTAGCCTATATAACTATTATGGTAGGCAAGTCGTTCGAATAGGTTTTTATCGAAAATCGTACGTGTTTTTCAATGCTATTTTAAGATAATTTTTCTACGAGCGTGTGAAAAGTAAAACTTTTCACTCTCATTTTAGTGTGCAAAATTCCACTTAAACGCACTAGTGCGAAAAGTGGTATACTTTTCGTACTAGTGTGAAAACTTGATTTTCTTGAGGAAATTGGTATAATCATTTAATAAAATGCAAATTATTGAATTAAAATTTACTCAAAACCTTACAAACAATTCAAAATTAACAATAAAATTGATGATTTAAATATTAATCCCGCAATTTTTACAGTTCTCTAAACTTATCCCCGATGGAAATTGTTGATTAGAAATGGAACTGTTGATCAAAATATTCTCAGTTGCAGCTGCTTTGACTGGCTGTGTAGTGGCAACCTCTCTTCCTCCTAATATCTTTAACGCTCTTTTACTTTTTTTTTTAACCGCCGCGCCGTGACGTTTGAGTGTCAAAATATCTGCTTCCGAATAGGCTAAAAGCGATGCAGATGATCTTCTGAAGCAATGTCCTGTGTAGCTAGATGGTTCAGGCAATCCGAGGAAACTAGCTATATTTTTCGGAATAGCTCCAAAAGTGTTTATCCCGACGGATAATTTATTGAGAATACTTCTTCTATATTGAAAAAAAAATCGATTGTTGGTAATGCCCGCGGGACGTAGCCGGTCATATTTTCGAATTATTTCCAATAAATTGATCCCTTTGTTGTAACCACAGTTAACGACAAATCCTCGGGTATGTTTTGTTTTAGTATGGGGTATGGTAATCAAGTAAATGTCACCTTTGCCTGCAACGTCTTCAACGGCCATTCGACATATTAACGCAACCTTCATAAACAAGAAATCTTGATCGCTGGCATTGGTTAAAACATGTTCGACATTCTCTTTGGAAAATACTTTTCAAAAACGAAACTAAATCATTGTACCTGCTTATATCGATATTTATCTCTTTAGACAACATAGTCTTCAACATTGAATATTGGCTCCAAAGTGACGATGACTTTTGTTCCTTCGACTTCTGCTGGGAGTACGCCAATAAAACCTTCTCGGTGGGATTCCTGTCTTTCTTCTCACCGCACCACCTTTCAGAACGTTTATATGTATTTTCATACTGGACTCTTGACCGCATAGGTAAAACTGAACCTCTTGTTAATCTCGCAGATTCTTCTACATCGGATGAAATAGTTTCAGTAACCTCGACGTCGTAGAAAAATTAATAAAATTGAAAATTGGCTAATTTTCACACGCACGTAGAAAAAGTATTGTACGACATGCGTGTGAAAAGTTTGTTTAAGGCATTTGTATGAAACTTTCATAACCGAGCCTTAAACATGCATTTTTCACACCATGTATCATAAACAGCTATTATTTGAAGGATTTACATTTACAAGTTCTCAGTTAAACGAAATTTTACCCCAGAATTATTTAAACTTGCTTCATTTTCATTTCTTTGTGAATTTCTTTTCCTATTACATAATGATTTACTTTCTTCAAATAAGTTCACCTTCTTCAGCTTGCTCTAGCATTTTCCTATATTAAATAACATTCATAATTCTATTCAATATTTTTCTTTTCAGATGATCCAAGAAGGTAGCAACGCCATCTTGTTAATCTCCACCACCTATGAGGAAGATTCTGGGGTATTCGCATGTCGCGCCACTTCATCAGCAGGCTCCGTAGAACAGTCCGCAAAACTTATCGTCAAAAGTAAGAAATAAATTATCAGCTGTGTTTTAGTTTTTCCTTTGTAAAACTATTATTGGAGGTGCTGTTTTTATTTTTGTCCTCCGGTATTGATTTCAAAGGAGGAAAATCTTAGAAATTGGAATGAATGAAATCCGCCTCCAAATATCATTAACTATCGATAATGAACGTTAAAAAGAGCCAATACGAAATTAATTTCTTCAAAAAAAATTGTATAGATTAATTTGTACTAAAAGAGTCTTTTAGTATTGTAAAATAGCTTCTTATCTGTTTAAATATTATTATAGTATGTATATTTTCTTTTCTTTCGCTTTCATATATTTTACGTTAAGCTTTCAATGTTGTTCATTTTAACATAACGTTCACGAAATCACTGGACTGAAAAATTAAAAAAACAGCTCTTCTCAAATCGTTTAAATGGACTGAGGTTTTTGGTGGTGGAATAACTTTGTAAAGACATTACAAACTAGGTTGTTAAGGTTCCAAGTGATTTAGTTTATTTAGGATTGAAGTAAAGCTTTTGGCACTAAACATAATGCTAAATGTCTTTATTCCTTTTTTTGTATGTCATAGAACTGTATATTTGATTATTGCATAATTTTGTTTAATAAATCGCTATTGTTAAAAACACTGCGTTTCAAGTGATACACAAATGTAAAATTCCCAATTTTGCCTATGGCTAATTTTTTGAAAAACCTCCCCCTTTTGGAATCATTAATCCAAATCAAAAATAGGAAAATAAGGTATTAAAAGCGCTAATTAAATACGGAAGGTATAAAAAAAATTAATTATACAAGGAAATGTGCAGCAAGATAAAAATAACCAATATTTTCTTTTATGACATTGCAGAGAGCGCAAAACAATATTATAGGTCCAGAGAAGTGTTTAGATGGAAATATCTCTATTATTTTTGGAATTAGACAAAAACACTCTGAACAAAAGTTATTTGAGGTCACCTGCTTTTACACATGCTTTTGCTAACAAATCATGGCGCTTGCCAACTTTTTTTTTTAAATGCAATATACCAATTTGGATTTTCTATTAAATTCCGCATATTGTTTCAAAATATATCATGTATCAAAACTTCACGCTTTTCGAAATATTGACAGTTTGAAAATAGGAAATTCTATGATTTCTTTCCTGTTTAAAGACCTGCTTCTACCTGGAGATATAGGCTTATTTTTCAAATATCATGACATTCATATCTGTAATTTTATCTGCTCATTTATCTTTATTTTTTGCTAATATTTTACAAAATAAACTATAATATATAGTTTTTGAATTCTATGCTAAATTTGGAAATAACAACTAGGTGATAATCAACCATATAGAAGAACATAATTAAAACGTATAATTTCTAGCCTAAATTAAATGCATGTCTCCCATTAACATCGTCACATTTCTCGCAAATTCTTTACTGGCGTTCCAGTTGCTTCATTTTCATATTAATTTATTATTTTTTCATCGATTTTTCTCTAATTCTCTTCAACATTGTTGCTTCTTTCTCTATAGACTGGATTTCTAAATAGTCCCAAGGGAAGGTATCCACGAGCATTGGATCCTAGGAGTTCGAGGGCTACTCAATTGTTCCATATCCCCATCGATCCATGATCAATCGACAATTGAAAGTTATTACTGCCAGAAAATTATAAGGAAGTGCTCCGTCTTGTTGTCAAATTATATTTGGCCGAGTTTGAAGTAGTAATTCGTCGACACATTGTCCAAAAGTTTCAGACATCTTAACCCATTTAAAGTGCTACGAATAAAACCGGACCTAAGACCTTTTACCCCAAAATGCCGCCCCAAGCTTGTATATCCTTGAAAAACAACTGGTTCAACATCTTGTGGATTTTCATCGGACCAAATATGTCAGTGTTTCCTATTATAAATAGGAAAAACAAAATTTTATTAAAATAATTTGGATCTTGATTACAACTGCTTCTTATATTTTGAACAAATTCATCTGTTCTTTTTTTTTTGTTCACCGTTTAATTGTTGAACTGGCTTAATTTTAGAATCGTGGTATCCGTATTGATTTACAGTCCTCTGAGCTATTCTATAATCAACTTGTTGGTTTTGTGGTCCATACCTTATATATCTGACACAGTATCTGATTTTCTTGAAAATAAGGCAATATAATAATTGTTTCTTGGCTTTCTTCTTTTTTTATTTCTAGAGAAGTTGTTTCTTGTAGTAACTTTCTCGTATTAATTATAATTGGTAAAAATGATACTCTCCACCATTCTGAACATTTTTCCTATATTTCTTCATATCCTTATAGCTATGTTATCAATCTAGAAATAAAGCTGGACAATTTTCAACCTTTCAAATATGGAATATTACATTTTGTGAAACATTAGCATAAAATAAAGATGAATCAGTAAATTCTAACATCAATGCCAGGACGCCTGAAAAATAAACCTTTATCTCCAGATAGCAGCAGGTATATAAATAGGTATCCAATTACCTGGAATAATTGTAATATTTGGTAATCCTGAAACCCTCATTATTTTGAAAACCATTAAGTTCTGATACATGATATTTTATTCAAAAAATAAGCAGAATTGAATAGAAAATGATAAAGTTTGATATAACGATTAAAAAAACAATGTTGGTATGTTCCTTCTTGGTTTTTTGAATTACCATATATACCTTAGAACAAAAGCATGTAAAAAGCAAGAACTTTTGTTCCGGATATTTCCTCCTAACTTCAAAAATAATAGGAATATATCTGGAGCAACCTGTGCCAGTCGGAAAATTGTCCTGTCAGTATTTGCGGAAAATGAAGAAATTTTTTTCACTACATCCTTTATTGCAAAATTACTAAGAGTGTTTGTTTATAGTTTTTGCAATTAAAACACACCATAGAACCTTCGTGGAGATGCTGTTTTAAAGAAAGCATAATTTAATCTCGGTGAAGGATAAAATGAGTCAGATCTATATGTCTCTAAATTACTACACTTTATATCTGCAAGTTGCTATTTCACTCTAAAATCAGGCATTTTATAAAATTGAAACAATTCAGATTTAATATATATTGAAATTTAATATGAGAAGCTTGTAGTAACTGGAACATGGCTCTTCTCGCTTCCAGCTTTAGAAATATTATACACACGTGTCGTAATTTTAAAGATGCTTCAATGATAATGTTGGGTGGCAATTTAATATCTCTAATAAACTCTAATCAAATTATTATTTTGTCACATGTAATATTTGGCACAGCGTTCAGCCAAGTTTCTACACAATGACTAAGTTTGTATAGCAGTAGACAGTTGTAAACATATTTTTTTTACCTATCAATTTGTCATGTCGCACTAATGACTAAGTATTTGGAACACATTTAAATAGTTTTTTTTGACAAGTTGCACCTGTCTCAAATATTTTGGCGAGGTTGGACATTTTTATTTACCGGGAAAATCCTGAGTAATAATAAATGCTGTACGCATGTATATATAGTTTGCTATTATGAAACGAAATTTAATCATTTTATACCTTTAAGTTTATAATGAAAATTCAATTCTAAAAAGGGAGCGTACATAATATAATCCAAAAGCTTGTGCAGGTTTTCTATAGGCATTTTTCTGATACATCGGTTTCATCTTTATAACTGGAATTTCCTTCAAATCAATATAAGTTAAATCTAAGAAGCATGATTTCTTGATATTTCTTCTTGGAAAATATGTTCAACAAAAAACTATTTACAGATATGGCATAACTTTAATTTTTAATAAACACTGAGAACAAATGGACAGAGTTTTATCCACCATACAGTAACAGAATTTGTGCACTCGACGCGCGTTTCGCTAATCAGCAATTCTACTAGTCACGCTCGATTAATCAATACAATGAAGTATACGGAATAGGCCTTCTATCTCTCAGCTATTCTTACATTTGATAATTTCCATACTTTCGTATGCGTCTAATAATCTCCTATCAGATATATCATGAATTAATTATAAATTTTTAATTGTTATTCTATTTATGATTATTTTCAAAAGCATGCTCAGCAACACTTGATTTTTCTATTCTACCAGGTAGAGAAAATGGCAAACATTTGTAAGATAAACCAAAAATATGTTGGGCAAACTAAAAGATCTATACAGACAGGGTTCAAAGAACAGATAACACATTTAAAGGGTGGTAGAACAGAAAAATCAAGTGTTGCCAAGCATGCTTTTGATAATAATCATAGGATAACAATTAAAAATTTTAAATTAATTCATAATATATCTGATTAATAGAGATTGAGGACCTATTCTCTACAGTGCATTGTATTGGTTGAGCAAGCGTGACTAGCAGGATTCCAAGAATGGTTCTTTTTCCGCTTGATTAACCAAAAAATAGAGTTAAGTAGAATCTAATCAACTCCTGATGACGCTAACATGGTTAACGAAACACGCGTCAAGTGCAAAAATTTTGTTTCGGTATTGAGGATAAAACTCTGTTTTATGGCATTTTGCCGAAGGTTCCAAATCCCAACATAAAGGAAACAAATTGTATGTCAATAAGGGCATCCACAGTCTTTATGAAAACAAAACTGTACAGGACAATTTCCTTTTAATGCTGGTTTTCAAATAAAACGAATTTAAATTTGACCTAACCAGTAAGATATTGCTAAAAGAGATACAAGAAGCGGCATAATAAAAATTGTCGAAACAATTTTTATATAAAGAAAATGTCAAGATTTTATTTCGAACATTTCTCTCATTTCTAACAGGTTGTAATTGTTGCTAAATTTTGTCTGTTAAGTTTAACAGGAAGATATTTTTCCTGACAACCACGGCTGCTAGTCCAATAAATTATAATTTACAGCCATCGAAATGTGGAATCGAGTGATTAGACGTGCCACTGTTAAGTGCGATTCAACGAGTGTTTAGTGATTTTGACATATTTCCGACGGATTTTTACAGAACACAAAATCGGTTAATTACTTTCGTATACAGAAAACTTTACCGTCTCTCTTGCACTTGTAAATGCCAAATAGGGCAGAACAAATACTCTACAAAAATAAATTATAATAAATTATTTTACCAAACTAGGCTAGATAAACAAACCATTGATCATTTGCCTCGGATACAGTTTTAAAAAGCTCAATTTTCAGCTTGCCTTATGTTAATCTAGTCAAGGCATACCCGCAAATTGGAACGGATCCAATAATTATTCTCCGGCAATTTGAACGTTCCTCAAGTAAATTCTCAAACAAAACTCTAAATAACTTTTAACTGAAATGTAGTGCCGCGTGCATCGGCCAACTATTTTAAGCTTTGTCTCGATTACGTTACTGACTATATTTGGCTGAGCCCAGAAAGTCGTGTGCAAAATACAGGTGCATCATTTATGCACATAATTTATTTATTATTTAGCTTAAAGCTCCTTCTCCTTTCTATAAGGATGAGATGGGTGAAATAATACTCGCATCCGGAAGAAAAATAATAATTTATTTAAATCTAAAAGGAATGTTAAAAATAAAAATATTACTTTAAATTCTCAATAAGGTTGTTTCATAATTTAAAACAACACGCGTTTGTACTGAAGGTGTAGGAGAGTCGATCCTCCTCCCACGGGCAATTATATTGGAGTATCTCCAAAAAATATATGCATAAATAATCAATCGTTAGATTAGTCACATTTTATAATAAAAATCTTGTCTAGGAAATACAAAATAAATACTTGTATATTTACTTGACTAGGTCAGGAAATAAAATTAGGTTAGCTATAAAGTAGGTCACTTGGAACTCTTAACAATTTTTTTTAGCTTAAGATTAGGTCTGGCCTGTTTAACTATTGCCGCATAAAATAATTTGCTCCAGGAAAATATTGACTCATCGAAAAATGATCATTAGGTATAAATTTTTATAGTAGTAACATGTTAGTTTAAAAAAATGTTTAAAGAGCATTAAGAAATAGCAATATTTTTTCAGAAACATATTATTTTATGCGGCTAGACCAATATTAAATTAAACTAACACCAACACACTACACTATCACTTTCTTCAAACACTTCACAGCTACTTTCACTAATACACACGGAAAAAAGTTCGCGAATGATGGCTTTTATGACCGCGTACATACCTTCGATACAGTTTCAAAAATAATGAACACATTTTCTTACTCACACGCTCCTAGAGGTGGGGTGTGACGTAATTTACACATCAAATGTTGGAAACCTATGCGTGTGTTCAGTCACCTATAGTAGTGAGTCAGCGAAGACTAAAATAGATTTAATGACACTTAGTCTCAAAATAGTATTGTATATTTGCCCCCAAATTGATATAGGAATTAAAATTCTGATTTATATGGAAGTTTATAATAAAAGTTAAATTTAGACTTGGAAGACCTTATGGATAGTTTGGCGGGAGATGTTTAACTTAGTCACGCTTATATTTTAAACACATTTGCGTATGGTATTGTTTATTGAGCGCGAGCAATGTGATTACATGCCAAGGAAGGCAAATTATTATTTTAACACATTTGTCTACTCATGCATGGGGCTCTAAAGTTTGCAATTAAAGATTAAGGCTTCAGTGGCGGCTCGTAACTTATTATGATACCATTTTAATGATAAAAGTATTCTTGTCGAAATTATATTCCCAGCATCCAGCTTTACTTTTATTTCTTAAACATGAGCTATTTTTTAACTTTTAACTTAGGTTAGGAGAATATCAGTAATTTCTTCATATAATGGTTGTATACCAGTTTACTCATTCAGTAGTTTTATCAATGGGAATTCTTGCTACATCTTTTGTCCTTTTATTACACGGGAAGGTTCTTAATCTTTTCAACGCTAGAACGGGCACGTCTTACTTAGACGCACTGAGTGTGATACAGCAACATTCATTTTGGTTAGACCTTAGTATTTTTTCTAACTACTTTCTTCTACATTTATGTAATTTTAAAGAATATATTAATAAGAATTATTTTATTGCTTTAAAGGGACGTAAATTGGTTTGGCAATTAAAAATAGCAACACAGCAAATTAAGTCCAAAAAACTTCGTCGCTATCCTCGCTCGCTGATTCGGTTTGTCTGAAACATTTTGGGTAACTAATTTTGACAACAGAATAGGCGCTGCACAGAAATCCCATGGTACCTTATAGCCTTTTTTCATTTTTGAATCTAGCTCACGTAACACAACATCATTGTCTCTTTAGGTCGGGTTCTATTTCATTGTCCAACTACTTTTTTTATTTGAAATTAATATAAAGATTAGTGTATTTCAAAATATCTGCAATCATAAATGTAACAATAGGCGCTTCCAACGCATGAATTTCAGATCTAAGTAATCTGGTGGCTTGTTTTGATCCGGGAAGATTTTTCAATAAATTCTAATTTTTTTAATTTGGTAATTGTTGACACATTGGTCTTATCCAATTTTACTGTTTTGCCTTTTCAAAAATAAAATATTATCTAAGCCATTTCATCGCCCAACTTAGATTCCAAATTCTCATTCTCCGTGTATTCATATTCAGAATTCGATTCATGATCGCTTTGAGTTGCAATTTCCTGCTCTTCAGATATCACTTCTTCTTCATCTTCACGTGGTAATTTATCTCCCGATGAATCTTCATCAAGTCATTTTGACAACTCTTCGTCCGTTAAGTATTTTCTGGCCCTACAGTAAAACTTAGTATGAGAATATTTTTATGATAAAAGCATTTTTGTCAAGATTGTATTCCTAGCATCCAGCTTTGCTTTTGCTTTTCAAGCAAGGGAAATTTCTGATGTAACTCTCTTTCGATTTTTCCTGGCTCCGGGAGAATTTTCAACAAATTCTTGTTAAATAAAACCACATTGGCTTTGCTCTAATTTTTTATTTTGTCTTTGGCAAAAAATTATTACCTGGAGCTGCTTCATCGTCCGCCTCAGAATCCAAATTCTCATTCTCTGCGTAGTCTTGCTCAGCTTTCGAATCATGATCGCTTTGAGCCACTATTTCTTCCTCTTCAGATATGACTTCATCTTCCCTTCAATGAGTAATTTATCTGATGACGAATCTTCATCAAGGCGTTTTGACAACTCTTTATCCGTTAATTATTTTCTAGACTTACAATAAAGCTTAGTATGATACTATTTTTATGACAAAGGTATTTTTTTCGAGGTTATGTTCCTAGCATCCAGCTTTGCTCTTTGTTCATAAACAGGAGTTATTTTTCTTTGCATTCAAGGTCTTCATATAATCTTTGTGTACTAATATACTTACTTATTCAGTAGTTTTTCCTTTTTCAATTGAAATGCCGTTGTGCGGCAGTAGAATAATTTCGTGTTAGATTTTAGTAAAATTATTTCTAAACTACTCTTTGTTATATTAGTGTTTAATTTTTAAATGAAAATATTAAGAAGTAAGCAAGGACTTAAATTGGTTTGGCATTTTAAAACTACAATAAGAACAATTTAAGTATTTTTTTTTATTATACAAATAAAAAAATTAATCGCTATCCTTATTTGCTGATTCGGTTTGTCTCAAACATTCCTCTTTAGGTCAAGTCCTGTTTCATTGGTTACTTCTTCATTTAGTTTTTGTTTGGCTACAGAAGCTCTGATATCTAGCGGAAAAAAAAACAATGTTTGCCCTTTCCACAAGGAAATGTTTCACGAGACTCATCAGCATGATTTTTCAAAAACATTTTTCGATTTATCTTTTAATCGTTGATGTTAGAATGGTACAGAATAAACGCTTTTATATGCAGCCAATATGTCTATTTTTCCTGCTGCAACGTAAAAAATAAATATATTTTGCTTTGTTAATGAATCCAAACTCAGGGTCCCACAACTCTTCAACATTGCAATGATTGTTATTTTTAGTGCCTATGAAATACATTAATCCGAGAAAGGATGCAATCTCATTATTCGTAGTACTTCTTGCATCAGGAGCTCTTTGGTATCAAACTATTTTTTTAAATTTCAAATTAATGTAAATATTAGTATAATTCAAAATATCTGCAATCATAATATAACAGTAATTTATTTCAACGCAAAAATTTCGGATCTAAGTCCTCTGGCGGGTTGTCCTGGTCCGGAGAGAATTTTCAACAAATTCTTGTTTTATACTTTGGAAATTGTTGCCGCATTGGTCTTGTCCCATTTTGCTATTTTTTCTTTGTAAAAAAAAATATCTGGGAGCATTTCATCATCCGGCTCAGATTCCATATTCTCGTTCTCCGCGTAGTATTCTTCAAAATTCGAGTCATGATCGATTCGAGCCACAATTTCCTCTTCTTAAGGTATGTCTTCATTATCATCTTCAATGGGTAGTTCATCTTCTGATGAATCTTCATCAAGGCATTTTGACAATTCTTCATCCGTTAAGCGTTTTTAGCCTTACAATAAAGCTTAATATTCTGCCGTTTTTATGATAAAAGTATCTTGTCGAGATTATATTCTAAGCATCTAACTTTGCTTTTACTTCTTAAACATGAGCTATTTGTTCTAGCATCCAAGGGTAGGAGAATATCAGTGATGCCTTCATTTAATCGACGTGTACTAATTTACTCATTCAGTAGTTCTTTTTCAATCGAAATTCTTTTCTCATTTTGTCACATGGGAGGATCCTGAACCTTTTTAACTCTTGCGCGGGCACGCCTGTTTCAGAACACGAGCCGGCGCGCGGTTCACTGAGTGTGCGCTAGTAGTATAAATTTCGGTTAGACTTTAGTAAAATTATTTTTGAACTTCTTTCTTTTACATTTATTTAATTTTCAAGAATACATTATAGGAATTATTTTACTGCTATAAATGGACAACAAAAAGAGCAAATGAAGTAAAAAAAAAACTTAGTCTCTATCCTCGTTTGCTGATTCGATTTGTCTGAAACATTTTGGACAGCTAATTTTGACAACAGATTAGACCTTGCACACAAATCGCGATGAATCTTATAGTTGTGTTTTTATTTTTAAACCATACATGCCATAACGGCCTTTTCTACTTAGGTTAGGTTCTGTTTCATAGTCCAACTATTTTTTTTTTAATTTGAAATTAATGCAAAGATTATGTTCCATTTTGCTGTTTTCTCTTTGCAAAATAAAATATTATCTTCTAGCATCCAGCTTTGGTTTTTCTTTCCAAACATGAGAACATTCGGATGTAACTTATTTGGCGACTTGTTCTGGTTCCGGGAGAATTTTCAACAAATTCTTGTATTTTTAATTTGGAAATTGTTGACACATTGATCTTGCCTCATTTTACTGTTTTGTATTTGCAAAAAAAAATATTATTAGCCATTTCATCGTCTGACTTCCAAATTCTCATTCTCCGTGTATTCATGTTCAGAATTCAAAACATGATCGCGTTGAGCTAGAATTTCCTCCCCTGTAATATAACTTTGTCTTAATCTTCAATGGGTAATTTATCTCACGATGAATCTTCATCAAGGCTTTTGCCAACCTTTCATCCGTTAAGTATTTTACAATAAAGCTTCGCATGACCGCATTTTTATGATAAAAGCATTTTTGTTGATATTGCATTCCCTAGCATCCAGCTTTGATGTGACTTATCAGGCGACTTGTCCTAGTTCTGGGAGCATTTTCAACAAATTCTTGTGTTTTTACTTTGGAAATTTTTGAGACCACTTGCCCCTTTTTTGCTGTTATTTCTTTGCAAAAAACTATTATCTGGAGCCATTTCATCGTCTGACTTAGATTCCAAATTCTCATTCTATGTGTATTCACGTTCAGAATTCGAAACATGATCGTTTTGAGCTACAATTTGCTCTACTACAATATGACTTTATCTCCAATGGGCAATTTATCACACGATGAATCTTCATCAAGGCTTTTGGCCAACCTTTCATCCGTTAAGTATTTTGCAATAAAGTTTAGTATGATAGTGTTTTTATGATAAAAAAATTTTTGTCGAGATTGTATTCCCTAGCATCCAGCTTTACTTTTACTTTTTAAACATAAGAAACTTAGCATGTAACTTCTCTGGCGACTTTTCCAGGTTCCAGGAAAACCTCAACTAATTCTTGTTTTCTACTTCGGAAATTCTTGCCACATTGGCTTTGTTCCATTTTTTATTTTGTTTTTGACAAAAGCAATTATTACCTGGAGCTATTTTATCGTCCGTCTCAGGTTCCAAATTCATATTCTCCGCGTAATCTTGTTCAGAATTCGAGTCATGATCGGTTTGAAGCACCATTTCCTTCTCTTCAGATATGACTTCATCTTTTTCTTCAATGGGTAATTTATCTCCCAATGAATCTTCATCAAGGCATTTTGACAACTCTCATTTTGAAATACTTTCGGCTTTTCGGTTTCTTCATCAATTTCTCCTGAATCATGCATTGTTGATAATAATATAGCCAATTTATCTTTTCTTTTGGATCGTGAAATACAACAATTGTAATGAACTTTTGGAACTCATAAATAGATGATTTTGCTTCTCTATTCTTATGGGCTGGTAATTCGCTCTTATTCTTTTAAAGTTTCTAAAACTGGCGTTTAGTGAGATTTGGGCAAATGGAAAGCTGGTATACCAATTGTTAGACCCTTCTTGGAACTTTTCAAGGGGTTAACAAGTCTTTTGGCAATTTGTGTGGATGTATTTTGCATCTTATATGGCCCTTCGGGTTGCTGGCCACAATATATTTTTACATCACTTATGTTTTCGCATCGCATTAAACGATAATCTTAAGGCCTATTTAGCAGGTTTATTTTGTTGTGAACTGGATAAGGCGGCCACGATCACCAAACGCTTCTAGTTTTTCATCTATTGTTATATATTTGCCCAAGCAATATATTTCTTTACAATCAGTGACAAAATTTCCAAATATAACTCTGTCTGCAGCCAATTTGTCAATTTTCCCTGGCGTCACGATCATAAAATCGAATCGATCAAAAATACAAATATTTTGCCTTGCTATTGAATCTTGAAATATTGGTCCCACAACTCTTCAACATTGCGACGATTGTTCTTTTAGTTCCTATGAAATACAGTAAACCAAGAAGGGCCGCAATCTCATTTTTGTAGAATTTCTTACATTACGAGCTCTTTGGTGTCCAACTATCTTTTTTATTTGAAATTAATGTAAATATAAGTATATTTCACAATATCTACAATTAGAAATGTATCAACAATCGATTCCACCGCAGAAGTTTCGGATATAAGTCCTCTGACGGCTTGTTATGGTCCGGGGAGAATTTTCAACAAATTCTTCTTTTTATACTTTAAAAATTGTTGATACATTGGTATTCTCCCATTTTGCTGTTTTGTCTTTACAATTATTACTGTCTGGAGCCATTTCATCGTCCGACTCAAATTTCGAATTGCATATTCGCGCATATTCATATTCAGAACTCGAAGCATGATCGCTTTGAGCCACAATAATTTTCTCCTCGTCAGTTATGGCTTCATCTTCATTTTCAATGTGTAATTTACTTCCCGATGAATCTTCCTCAAGGCTTTTTGCCAACTATTCATCCGTTAAGTACTTTCTAGCTCTACAATAAAGCTCAATACGATACCATTTTTATGATGAAGGTATTTTTGTCGGGACTATATTACTAGCAGCCAGCTTTGCTTTTACTTTTCAAACATGAGAAAATTCGGATGTAATTTCTCTGGCGACTTGTCCTGGTTCCGGGTTAATTTTCAACAAATTCTTGTTTTTTACTTTAGAAATTTTTGACACATTGGCTTTGTGTCATTTTTAATTTTGTCTTAAAAACATTATCGCCTGGGAATATTTGATCGATCGACTTAGAATTCAAATTCTCATTATTCGTGTAGCCTTGTTCAGATTTCGAATCATGATCGCCTTAAGCCATATTTTCCTTCTCTTCAGATATGACTTCATATTCATCTTAAGTGTGTAATTTATCTCCTGATGAGTCTTCATCGAGGCATTTTGACAACTCTTCGTCCGTTAAGTATTTTCTGGCCCTACAATACAAGTTAATATGATAATATTTTTATGTATTTGTAACATCCAGCTTTGCTTTTGCTTTTCAAATATGAGAAATTTCGGATGTAACTTCTCTGGCGACTTGTCTTGGCTCCGGGAAACTTTTCAACAAATTCTTGCTTTTTTACTTTGGAAACTGTTGCCACATTAACTTTGTACAAATATTGTTATTTTGTCTTTAGCAAAAAAAATATAACTTAGAGCTGTTTCATCGTCCGACTCAGAATCCAAATTCTTATTCTCTATGTAGTCTTGTTCTGATTTCGAATCATGATCGCTTTGAGCCACAATTCCTCTTCAGATATGACTTCATACTCATCTTCAATGGGTAATTTATCTTCCAACTAATCTTCATCAAAGCATTTGGCAACTCTTCATTCGTTAAGCATTTTCTAGCCTTACAATAAAGCTTAATTTACCATTTTTATGATAAAGGTATTTTGTCGAGATTATATCTTTAGCATCCAGCTTTGCTCCTACTTCTTAAATATAAGTTTTGTAACTCTCAAGTTTAGAAGAATATCAGTAACATCCTCACACAATGGTTGTGTACTTTTTACTCATTCAGTAGTTTTTTTTTTCAATCAAAAATTTTGATACATCTTTGGTCATTTTGTTACATGGTACAATTCTGAATCTTTTTAACCTTTGAGTGGGCACGCCTTATTTCAGAGCACGAGAAGTCATGCGGTGCACTGAGTGTGCGCCATTAGTTTAAAATTTCGGTTCATGATCGCTTTGAGCTACAATTTCCTCCGCTTCAGGTATGACTTCATCTTCATCTTCAATGGGTAATTTATCTCTCGATGAATCTTCGTCAAGACATTTTGACAATTCTTCATCCATTAAATACTTTTTAGCACTGCAATAAAAATTAAAAAGATGCCATTTTTAGAATTAAATTACTTTTGCCGAGATTATATTCCTAGCATCCAACTTTACTTTTACTAATCATGAGAAATTTCGGTTGTAACTTCTCTGGCGACTTCTCCTAGTTCCTGGAGAATTTTCAACAAATTCTTGTCTTTTACTGATGTCACATTGGCCTTCTACCATTATTTTATTTCGTCTTAACCAAAAAAAATATTACCTGGAGCTTTTTCATCTTCCAACTCAGGTTCTAAGTTTTCATTCACCGCGTAGTCTTGTTCAGAATTGGAGACATGATCGGTTTGAGCCACAATTTCCTACTCTTAAGATATATCTTTGTCTTCATCTTCAATGGGTAGTTCATCTACTGATGAATCTCCATCAAGGCATTTTGTCAACTCTTCCTCCCTTAAACATTTTCTAACCTGAAAAATAAAGCTTATTATGATATCATTTTTATGATAAAAGTATTTTGTCGAGATTATATTCCCAGCAACCAGCTTTGCTCTTACTTCTTAAGTAAGAGCTATTTTTCTTAGCTTTCAAGGTTAGGAGAATATCAGTGATGTTTTCAAATAATGGTCCTGTACTAATTTACTTATTCAGTAGTTTTTCTTTGTATATTTTAGTGTTTAATCTTACGCAAATTGCATGGCATCTTATAGTTCTGTTCTTATTTTTTAATCTACCACACGTGACAAAACGTCATTTTCTCGTTAGGTCAGATTCTGTTTCATTGGCTACATCTTGACTTAATTTACATTTTGCTAAAAAAAAGCTTTGAATCCAACGGATGTGGAGCAACGTTTACCCTTTTCACAGAGTAATTCGCTCTTATTATACTTTTAAAGCCCCTAAAAATGATTTATAAAATTTAGGGGAGATTTGAGCAAATGGTATATCAATTGTCGGTTGTAGGATCTTTCTTGGCACTTTTGATGGGGTCAGCAAATCTTAGACAATTTATGTCAGTGTATTTATTTATTTATTTATTTATTCATTCCATAAAAGATCATCAATAAGATGACGTACATTTCGCATCTTATATGGCATCTCCGGTTACTGGCCGCAATATATTTTTTAGATTAATTATATAATGTATTTTCGCATCGCATAATACGAACATTTTAGGGCCTAATTGGCAGGTTTATTTGGTATGTACTAAATAAAGCTGTAACGATCGCGTAATGCTTTTCGTTTTTCGTCTATTGTTACATATTCGTCCAAGCAATATATTTCTTTACAATTCTTACAACAGCATCTGCTTCTTGAAAAAAATCGATTGTTGGGGAAACTTTTTCTTGAATGGAATGCTCACAAATATGTCAGTCCCCGCAACAGAAAACATTTAAAACAAAAAAATTGTTATTATAACAAGGGGGAAGAACGACAAAGTGTAAGCAAACAATTTGAACAAAGCTTTCTCCTGTACATTATGAAAATTAAAATTGCGACTGAAAAGAAAATCAACATTTTACAAGTATAAATTCTTAGCCACAACATTGTATTTCGCCCTCTTGTCACCTCTACTGGCAGACATACTGTATAATTAAACTAAGATTACCACATACAGTGCATTTCTTTTAATATATATCCTATATATTATACGGTAAATTTTCAAACAACATTTCTTCTTCAATTAGACATGAGCTGAAGTTTTTAACGATAATTGTAGCTTGGAATATCATGTACAAGCTAAAACCCCGTTTGTACGATTTTGGTGACGTGATTACGCCTAGGCACGTTGTTTTCTACGTTGATGCCCAGAAAGCTTATTGATGAGGTCAGAGTCAGTGTTTGTCCGGTCATTGATAAGTCAGGTCCCGCGGTGTTTGCGTTTTTTGAGAAGACAGCTGCTTGAATCTTTGCTGCGTTAAACTAGATATTGTTTTCCTCACCCCATTCCACGATGGCTTTCATATCCTCATTGATGATAGCAATCTGATTTTTCATTGGTCATTGCAGTCCGTGATATGGATGAGGATATAAGATTGCTGTTGTCTGAAAAGCTGTAAATGGAATTGTTTGTCCTGTCTAAGAGATCGTTCATCCTGCTCTATGAACAGGGTAGGCATTGATTTCAAATTCCTTCGAGAGATGTCCATCAACACCAACTCTGATGCTTCGATCCCTTAAGAAATTGGAAAGCCACAGAAGCAGTGCTTATAGTGGTCTGTATGCTGTCAATTTGCTTAACAGTCCGTCATGTCACACCCTATCAAATGCTTTGGATATGTCGAGAGCAACTGCACGAGATTGACCGTAGCTCTCGATGGCTTTGGTCCACAGGTAGATAGATCTAGGAGATCTCCCGTTGATCTGTGCTTGCAAAAGCCATACTGGCGGTCGCTTATGATGCCTGCCGATTCGAGATATTTTAGAAATGTTCGTTGATCAGTTTCTCCATAACTTCGGACATGATGGGAACTAAGCCAATTGGATGGTAGAAGGAATGCAGTTCTGTATGATAGGTAAAAAAAACCTGCACAATGGAGCTGTTAGTTCAGCAGCACATTTCTTAAGCGCTTCTGCGGGAATAACATCCAGTCATGTGGCCTTGTTAGTGTCTAGGCTTCTGAGTATTCTGGTATTTCGCGTTGGCGAAATACCAGACCTAACATTGAGGAATTCCCTGTCGGGGTAGTTGGGGGGATGCAAACATTTGGGCAAGAATGCTCGCTAATTTTTTGAGCCATCATCTTTGGTCAGTGGCAGAATTGACGTCTTTGAGAAACCCTGATTGAGAGCTTTGGTAGCTGACCAAAAGGATATTGATCCGTTAGGATAGTTGAGAAGGTTGTTTTTAATCCGCTCATTATATTCCTCTTTGCTCTCGTCAAGTGGGTTAAAACCCCATTTAAGGATGACGCGACAAGAACCTACAGGGTGCTTCTTGTGACATTTCCATAGGTGGTCATAGAAAAAATTGTGTATATTACTCGTGGGAGGGTATGTTTTCGACACCCGATGATTTCCGCAATCAGCTAACGCCTCTCTTCTTTGTGCTAATGCAAGACTCATCTCCATTTGTAGAAGCTCCAAATATTTTATGTTCATAACAGCGCCTTTTATGAAGAATTGAACAATAATTATTACATTCCCTAAAATCCCTACCTATACATTCGCTTTTTGCCGCCACTGGAAATGCATTGGCGTTGGGTGCACCATTCAGATTTTTCCGAGACCAAACTTCAGCATCCACTGTTTCGTTAATATTAACACCGCTTTCCTCTGTAAATCGTATGTTATTAGCAATTGCCGGATTATTGTTAATACTTTCCATACAAAGCAGAATAAATTCCTTCTGACATGATTTGAGCACTCTGCCTAAGAGGATGGCAATGTCTAACTGCAAATTCTACTCCTTAAATACACAGAACTTTTGTGGACAATCAGGACATATTTAAGTTAGAAATAAGAAACTTTAAGGGTATAGGTGAATACAGGGGTCCAAATAAGTGATCTCTTCTTAATTTTAATGTTTATCCATAATTTTGAATGCGTTTTGGAACTGAGCCTCATTAAAATCATTGCATTAAATAGATATGTTTATTAATTATACTAAATGAACGAATTAAATTTCCTCATACTTCAGTAATTATTCTTAAATTCAGATTTTGGGTATTATTTCGTATTGTTATTTTTATTATTTAGATAAATTAGTATTTAAACAGAAAAATTTAATATACGGGTAGTTGGAAGAAACTACACTGTTCTACATGCACACATCAACTTATGGTTGCTGAATAATCGTTATGATAACTACTGAATAAATTCGAAGACAAAATAAATTATTAATATTGTAAAACTCACCTTTAATCATTTGGCATCATTGACAATTTCTTCTGATGTATTAATCAATCAGTACCTACAAAAAATATCATAATTATAGAAAATTCTACATTTATACAACACAATACACTCAATAAGTCTTTCTACACTTCTATACAAACATTATTTGATTCTATTTATGTCAAATATATTGCAAATTTTAAACTGATATTGCCTGGAAAAGTGATATATATTACGGTATGTTAAATGTCCAGACCAAAAACCTTTGCTTTTTTAAATATACTTTATAGATCGTGTTCATTAAATGTATAGCATAGAAACAGCACTATTGAGTTCGCCCCAAGGTAAGTCTCTTTTGGCCAATAATACTTTATGAAACTTTTAGGACGTCCAGGAACGTTTCGTAAATCGTCATCATTAGGCGTTCCGTCGCAACAAGACAAATTATATATTGATAAGCAGCAATATGGTACATCGGAACAAAGCGGAGTTGGTATGAGTAATAAGCCATTTACACCTGGGTCGAAAACAGGTCAATCGTTAGAACCTAATGAACTTCCGGTAGGTGATGAAACCCTATCGTGGAGAAAATCGCGGCGAAAACAGCCAGAAGGCACTGAAGAACTTCCAAAACCTAAACAGGCTCAACCATGGACAGAAGAGCAAATAGTCTTAAAGAAAGCCGTAGTTGAACGAAGGGAACTTGTTAAAGAAAAAATTGAAAAAATTCCATTAAAACCTAGCAAACCTGTGCAAAAAGAAATTCCAAAAGCCATTTTGGAGGATGTAGAACTAAAACCGGTTAGCTTAGAAAAGTACGCCAAAGATTCCTCTTTCATAAAAGCTGATGAACATATCCAAAGTCAGTTACTACCTCAAGACTCGCGTAAGCCGCCTAAGTTATCAGAAGCCCAAAAAATTACAACTACTGAAGATACAACACTACTAACACTCGAAAATACGGAAAGAGAAAAGATAACACAAGCCAGTCACGACTTGCGTTCAAAAGACTGGAGAAAACCTCGACAACCTACCGAACCTTTTGTCGAATCGGAAATCGACCTAAAACGCAAAGCATTTCGTCAAAATTTTGTTAAACAAGATTCTATCGAAATAGATATAGACACCGTATTGACAAAAGTTCAGCATGTTGTCAAGAAATCAACAGGGCCCCAACCTCAACAAGCGAAAATCATCCCATGGATTGAGGAGAAAATATCACTTAAAGCGGCACCTAAAGACCAAATTGCCAAAACGAAAGAAATTCCAAAGGAGAAACTTGAGGAGATCGTTCTTAAGACTGTTACGTTAGAAGAAATTCAAGCATTAAAACAAGCTAAACTTG
Source organism: Pissodes strobi (assembly GCA_016904865.1). Lineage (NCBI taxonomy): Eukaryota > Metazoa > Arthropoda > Insecta > Coleoptera > Curculionidae > Pissodes > Pissodes strobi. Next base: position 12,091 of record MU185436.1, on the reverse strand, counting down.
ATCAGCCTAGACAACCTGGAGAACCCATCCCATGGACTGAAGAGGACATTGATTTGAAGCCTACACCCCAAGAAAAGAAAGAACTTCCGAAAGAAATATTAGAAGAAGTGCATCTTAGACCAGTCCAACTTCCTGATCTAGAGGAAAAATTGTCACATTTGAGAGTAGAGGGAGAACCAATACCTTGGACAGAAGAAGAAATCAATTTGAAACCCACTCTGCCCGACAAGAAAGAAATACCTAAAGAAACACTTGAAGAAGTTGTTCTCAAACCAGTTGGTCAGGTACCCGATACTAAATTACTTGCAACACAAAAAATGCCTGGAGAATCTACCCCTTGGACCGAAGAAAACATTCACTTGAAACCAACAGTTCCCGAAAAGAAAGAAATTTCCAAAGAAAAACTTGAAGAAGTTTCTCTTAGATCTACACCTAGGTTACATGAAAAGATGCCAGAACAAATTAGAGTTGAAGAACAACCGGAAAGCGCCGTTTTATCTGGTACCAAAGAAATAGGTTTGAAGGAGGTTGTCAAAACAGATAAAGACATTACTAAGAAGGAGGATATAACTCATATGAAGATTGGTTCAAAATCACAAACTACTCATGTTGAAGACCACACTCTACTAAATATCAAAGAACAAACCAGCGAGCATGCTGAATCTCAGCTTAAATCCAAGAGCTGGAAAAGAGACAAGAAACTAGAGAATGTAACATCCACGCAGCACGTTGAGGATAAAAAGATTTTAAATATTCACGAATCATCTGTCGATACAATGGAAAAAGATCAAAAACCCAAGATCGAAACTAGGCAATGGCAGCCGGGCTTTAAACCAAAGGAAGAGGATCAACCTAAGGAGTCTCAAAAAATAGAGGAACCAATTCCTTGGAATGAACAACCGATAACTTTAAGAAAAACCATAATTGAAAGAAAACAACCTGTAACAGAAACTCTAGAACATGTAGACCTGAAACCCTCTAAGATGATTACAAAACATGTTGAAGATAAGACCTTATTAGAAATGAAAGCAGAGGAGCAGACATCTGAAACACTAAAATTGGAAGAAAAAGGGAGTATTGCCCCAAGCCAATACGTCGAGGATAAAGCCGTTTTAAGCGTCAAGGAAAAAATAGATACTAGAAAAGAAGCCATAGAGACGAAAGCATGGCGAAGAGGTTCGAAACTTGTTGAAGAAAAACAAGAAGTAAGTCCTATTCAACACGTCGAGGATACAACTATCATAAGCCTAAAAGAAAACGTGGATACTACGGAGGAGGAAGCTTTGAAATCCCAAGCATGGCGCAGAGGTCCAAAGCCTGAAGGAAAATTAGAAGATATTGCGCCAATCCAACATATTGAAGATAAAACTATTTTAGGACTCAACGAAATCGTGAATACAAGGGAAGAAACCACACTAAAAGAAAAAGGTTGGCAGAGAGGTAAAAAGCCAACCGAAGACGCAGTAATGAAAGCACAGCCATCTAAGCCATCAGACACGGTAAAAGTCGAATCAGAAAAAACATCTAAAATCATGTTGCTCCCCCAGAAAGAAGAACCTATCCCATGGAACAAACAAGAAATTAGCTTAAAACCAACCCCCAAGAAAAAGGTTGAAGAAATATCCAAGGAAAACGAAATTAAGTCAGCGCCACTAGAGCCTGCAATGGAAAAGCCTAAAACGGTAAATGACAAACCCGAAGAGTTACAAAGGAAACCAGAAAGGCATATTGAAGATAAAACAATTATTTTAAATGATCTTAAAGAAGAAACACAATTGAAAAGTCGAATGTGGAAACGAGGTCCCAAACCTTCTGACAAAAACCTAGAAGATATTTCTAAAATAGAATATCCCGAGGAAAAAGATGTTATTATAACTGAATTACCCGAAGAAATTCATGAAGTAACCGTTGTTACTGATGGCATTGAAAAGAAAACCGTTACCAAGAAACGAATTTTAAAGAAGAGGAAAGACAATATAGAAGAAACAACTAATATTGTGTCTGTCGAAGAAGAAGGAAAAGTGCCGCAAACGACTGTTACCGTTGTAGAAGAATCCATACCAAAAGAATCTGTATTACAACCATATTTCATTGTTGAAGAATTGCCACTTCAAGTTACTGAAACTGCGCTAATTGAACAGGGAGTTTCTAAAAAGAAAACAGAAAAAAAGCGAACAATTCGAACAAGAAAAGGAAACAAATTGGAAATTACAGAAATACTGGTAACTGAAAAGGATGACGGCGCCAAACCATTGACCTCTGTTTTAGTAAAAGAAACGCCTATGTCAAAAGAAATGCAACAACTTCCAGCAGAACCAGAATTTGTTGTTCAGGAACTGCCGGTTCAAATTCAAGAAACAGTTATTTCCGAGGGTGGTAAAACTACAAAACAGTTACTAAAGAAACGAACTATCCAAAAACATAAAGATGGAAAATTGGAAACTACACAGATTATAACTTCTTCCGAACCAGGTGAGGCACCAAAGCACTCAATAATCGTAAAGGAACAAGTAGATGAGGAAGAACAGCCAATATTTTCAATAAGAGAATTGCCAGTTGAAATTTTCGAGACTACTGTTATTGAAAGCGGGACACCTAAAAAGAAAACTATTAAAAAGCGAGTTATCGAAAAAAGTGCAGCTGATAAAAAACAGACCACTGAGATTATTAGTGTGGAACAAGATGATAAACCTACTGAAACGACAGTGGTTGTTACGGAACAAGTATTTGATAAAAAGAAGCCAAAGAGAAAACCAATTGACAAACAGGAAGAGAAAATTATTCCATGGACCCAAGATGTACAATTAAAACGTACTAAGCCGAAAAAACCTGAAGAGCATAAAGAAGCCTTAGAGGAAATGCAACTTAAGCCGGTAAGGAAACAAAGGCCACTGGAGGAAAAGCAGATAGTTATAGAAGAACTGCCAGAACAAATTCATGTAGCAACTACCATAGTTCAAGGTAAAATAGAAAAAACAGTTACAAAATCAAGAGTCATCAAAAAACGAAAAGGAAGTAAAGAAGAAACGTCCCAAATTATTACTATCGAAAAAGAAGGTAAAGCCCCAGAATCGTCTTTTATAACTCAGGAGCAAAGTATTTCTGAAGAGCAATCTAGACAACCAATATATACTGTTGAAGAACTACCAGAAGTAGTTCGCGAAATTACTGTTATCGAACAAGGAGTACCTAAAAAGAAAATTGAGAGAAAACGGACAATAAAAACAAGAAGAGATAATAAACAAGAAGTCACCCAGATAATAACCACTGAACAAGAAGGCAAACAACCTGTCGTCGCTGTGACGGTAAAGGAATATGAAGCACCTAAAGAAGATATTTCTGAACATCCTGAATATACAGTAGAAGAACTTCCAGTTCAAATTCACGAGACGATCGTTTTTGAAGATGGACTGCCAAAGAAAATAGTTGAGAAGAAACGTACGATAAGGAAACAGGAAGACGAAAAAGTCCAGATAACGCAGATTATAACATTAGAAGAAGACGGCAAGAAACCACAGATTACTGCGGTTACCTATGAAGAAGGTGCAGTAAGCGAAACACTTCCTGAACGGCCTACGATTGAAGAATTACCTGAAGACATTCAAGAGATAACAGTTTTAGATCAAGGCGTTACCAGAAAGAAAATCTTAAAGAAAAAAGTATTTAAAAAGAATAGAGGAGAAAAAGGTGAAACCACAGAAATCGTTACTTTAGAGGAAGAGGGAAAACTGCCTGAAACTATAGTCAGTGTAAGCGAACAGGCTATTCCTGATAAGAAACAATCGAAAAAAAGGCAAATAATTGAACACAAAGAACCAATTCCATGGACAGAACAAATACAACTAAAAAGAACCCCAATGAAAAAGCAGCCAGATGTTGAAAAACCTGAAGAAGTTGAATTAAAGCCAGTTAAAAAAAGTAAATTACCGCTTGAGGAAAAATCATTCATAATACAAGAACTACCTGAGCAAGTTCAACAAATTACCGTTATCGACGATGGAAAAGCGATAACACAAATCTCCAAAAAGCGAATTATCAAAAAGAGGAGAGGTGATAAAGAGGAAACTACACAAATAATTACAACAGAGAAGGCAGGCCAGTTGCCACAAACCACAGTAACAGTTCAGGAACAGCAAATACCAGAAGAAGTTACGGAACAACCCATTTATAATGTAGAAGAACTTCCTGAACAAACTGTAGAGAGTACAGTCGTAGAACATGGCGTTGTAAAGAAAAAAGTTGAGAAAAAGAGGCTAATTAAAACTAGAAAAGGAGCCACTCAAGACATAACTCAGATAATTACTACTGAAATCGATGGTAAAGCTCCAGAAACCTCAGTAACTATAACAGAGATTCCATTTTCAGCGCCAGAAAGTATCGAAGAGTCAACCCTTGTGGTTCAAGAACTTCCAGTTCAGATCCTAGAAACTGTAACTTTACACAAAGGGATTCCAAAGAAGAGAGTAGAAAAGAAGAGAACACTACTAAAGGAAAAGGATGGAAAGCACCATTTCACAGAAATTGTCACAGTAGAAGAAGAAGGCAAAAAACCCGAAACACAAGTTATAGTCTACGAAGATGCTAAAACAGTTGAGGAAGTACTAGAACAATCAGTTATAGAAGAGCATCCTGAAGAAGTTCAAGAAATTCAAGTCATAGATAAAGGGGTACAAAAAACTAAAACCGTAAAAAAACGTACTCTGAAAAAGCGGAAGGGCAGCAAAGAAGAAACAACGGAAATTGTTACACTAGAAGAGGATGGCAAAGAACCACAAGTAACTGTCAGCGTTACGGAGCAATTACCCGAAGAGAAGGTCTTAATTGCAAAAACTACAGAAAGCCTTCCCTGGACTCAGCAAGTTAAGCTGAAACGTACCCCTAAACAAACAAAAGAAATTTCGAGCGAAGAGCCAAAAAGCATTAAGCTTAAACCAGTGAAATATATGATAGGCGATGACGAGGATAAACCCGTGTTCATTGAAGAATTACCCGAAGAAGTTCAAGAAATAGTTACCACTGATCAAGGAGTAACGAAAAAACAAATTTCTAAAAAAAGGGTTATTAAAAAACGACTCGGTAATAAAGAAGAGACTACGCACATTTTAACTGTCGAGGAGGAGGGAAAAATTCCCCAAACTACTGTGACTGTCGAAGAGGTAACAATTCCTGAGGAAGAAGCTCATCAGCCAATCTACAAAGTTGAGGAGTTACCAGAACAGATACTTGAGACTTCTGTCGTTGAGCAAGGCGTTACCAAGAAAAAGATTCAAAAGAAAAGAGTTATTAAAACAACAAAAGGTGACAAACAAGAAATTACCGAAATTCTTACCACAGAACAGGAAGGTAAATCCCCGGAAGTCATAGTGGAGTCAAAGGAAGTTGACACCCCCAAAGATGTTTCTGCCGAAAATGTTGAAATTTTGGTACAAGAGCTTCCAGTTCAAATACGCGAAGAAGTAGTTTTTGATAAGGGAGTTTTAAAGAAAAAAACAGAAAGGAAACGTACTATTAAGAAAAAGAAAGGCGAAAAGGATGAAATTACTGAAATTTTAACAGTTGAAGAAGAGGGAAAGACACCTGAAACAAGCGTTGTAATTTATGAAGCAGAAACTGAAGAAATTACTGAGAAACCTATAATAGAAGAACTACCTGAAGACGTGCAAGAAATAGAATATCTAGATCATGGTTTAACTAAAAAGCAAACGTTAAAGAAAAGAATTATTAAAAAGAAAAAAGGAGACAAGAACGAAATAACCGAAATTGTAACTCTGGAGGAAGCAGGCAAAATACCCGAAACCACAGTTACTATTAGCGAACACGATATTCCCAAATTAAAATCTCAGCGCAAGGATGAAGAAAAAATGCCGTATGAAGTACAGCTTAAGACTTTGCCAGAAACTATATCACTAGAACCAGAGAAGCCCATTGTTGTAGTAGACGAACTGCCCGAAGAAGTCTTTGAAACTATTCTTGACGATGAGGGTAAGATAAGAAAGCAGGTTAAAACAAAGAGAGTTATTAAAAAGCGCAAGGGCAGTAAAGAGGAGACGACCCATATTATTACAATTCAAGAAGAAGGAAAAGCTCCACAAACAACGGTAGAGGTTAAAGAGTCTCAAATGCCCAACAAATATATTGATCAACCAATTTATTTAGTAGAAGAACTACCAGAACAAGTATATGAAACTACTGTCATCGAAAACGGTATAAAAAAGAAGAAGCTTCAGAAAAAACGTGTAATAAAAACAAGGAAAGGAGACAAACAAGAAATCACAGAACTGACAACAACTGAAATGGAAGGTAAAGCGCCTGAAACTACTGTGACAAGTTTAGAAATCGTAGCACCACTAGACGAAGTTCCAATTCAGCCTGAAAATATTATAGAAGAACTTCCTCTTCAAACTCAAGAGGTTATCACTATAGAAAATGGAGTTCCTAAAAGAAAAATTATTAAAAAGCGAACTTTGAAAAAGAAAAAAGATGGCAAAGATGAAGTAATAGAAATTTTATTAGTGGAAGAAGACGGAAAGGCTCCACAATCAACGGTAATTACATCAGAAGTTCCATTGACAGAAGAGCATTCTGATAAACCAGTTATTGAAGAATTGCCTGAAGACATTCAAGAAAATACCATCATAGATAAAGGAGTAAAAAAGAAACAAATCCTTAAAAAACGTGTTCTCAAAAAACGAAAGGGTAGCAAAGATGAGATCACAGAAATAGTTACAATTGAAGAAAATGGAAAGAAACCTGAAACAACAGTAACCGTAACGGAAGAAATTATACCGAAAAGAACGAAGCCAAAGAAAATGCCTGAACAAAAAGATAAGAAAGAACTTCCTTGGAACGAACAAGTTCACTTAAAGAAAATCCCTAAACATGTTAAACCGGAGAAAGAGACGACAGAAACGATTAGTCTGAAGCCAATAGCAACCGCGGAAAAAGTACAGGAATTACCTGAGGAGATTCAAGAAACAATTGCTTTTGATAATGGAGTGCTTCAGAAGAAAATAACCAAAAAGAGAACTATCAAAAAACGGCGTGGCAGTAAAGAAGAAACAACAGAAATTTTAACAGTCGAAGAAGAAGGAAAGATTCCTCAAACTACTATGGTAGTAGAGGTAAAAGAAGTCACCGCCGATAAACCAATATTTATAGTTGAGGAGCTTCCCGAACAAGTTTTTGAGACCATCGTCATGGATAAAGGACAGCCAAAAAAGATAGAACACAAAAAGCGTGTTATTAAAACACGAAGAGGTGACACACAAGAAATCACTGAAATAGTAACAACTGAACAAGAAGGAATGAAACCAGAAACTACTGTAACCATCAAAGAAATTGAAGCTGCAGAAGATGACACACCAGAATTACAATACGTAGTTGATGAATTGCCGGTACAAATACAAGAAACTGTCGTAGTTGAAGAAGGAGTACCTAAGAAACGAGTAGAGAAAAAGCGAACTATTAAGAAAAGAAAGGATGGGAAGGAGCAAACGACTGAAATTGTGACAATTGAAGTAGAGGGTAAGACTCCAGAGTCATCAGTAATTATTCACGAAGAAGTAATTCCCCTTGAAGAAGACTCTTCTCCTACTTTAATAATGGAGTTACCGTTAGATGTACAGGAAACAACTTTCCTGGATGAAGGAGTAGTTAAAAAGAAATTACTTAAAAAGCGCGTTATTAAAAAGCGACAGGGTGGCAAAGACCAGACAACAGAAATTCTTACAGTTGAAGAAGAAGGAAAGAAACCAGAAACGACAATTACTGTCACGGATGAGAGCATTTTTGAAGAAAAGAAAAAATCGCATACGCCAAAAGAAACAATACCGCAGTCAGATAAAAGGACTAGTGCTATCGAAGAATTACCAATGGAAATACAAGAATCAATTGTTATAGAGGGAGGTATAGCTAAGAAGAAAAAGACAAAGAAACGTGCAATTAAAATAAGGCGGGGCAGTAAAGAAGAAACGACAGAAATCCTAACTGTTGAAGAGGAAGGCAAATTACCACAGACTACCGTTTCTGTGGAAGAAGTAGATTTGTCCATAACTTGTCAGGAGCAACCAATATATAGTGTGGAAGAATTTCCAGAGCAAATATATGAGACGACAGTAATTAAACACGGTGTTCCAAAGAAGAAAATTATTAAGAAAAGAGTGATTAAAACTAAAAAAGGCGACAAACAAGAAATTACAGAGTTGACGACAACCGAAGAGGAAGGCAAGCGGCCTGAGACTACTATGAAAATTTTAGATATCGAAGCACCAAACGAAGAAGTTCCTGTTAATCCTGAATATATTGTCGAAGAAATGCCTCTCGAAATTCAAGAGATTATCACGATGGAAAAAGGAGTTCCTAGGAGAAAAGTGATGAAGAAGCGTACTTTAAAAAAGAAGAAAGATGGCATCGAAAAAGTAACAGAAATTGTAACAGTAGAAGAGGAAGGAAAGACACCAGAGACAACGGTAGTTACAAAAGAAGAGATGGTAATGCCCGAAGAGGTTTCTGAAACGCCAATTATGGAAGAATTGCCGATGCAAATTCAAGAGACTACTGTTATCGATAAAGGAATAGCCAAGAAAAAAATTATTAAGAAACGTGTAATCAAAAAACGGAAGGGTAGCAAAGATGAGACCACAGAGATAGTTACCCTTGAAGCAGAAGGAATGAAACCTGAAACAGTAGTAACGGTCACCGAAGTACCAGTGTTAGAAGAAACAAAACCGATGAAAAAGGGGGTTTCTAAAGAGAAAAAGGAAATTCCTTGGACCAAACAAGTCAATTTGAGGAAAGTTTCTAAGCAAAATAAACTGCAAGATGATGCAATGGAAACAGTTACTCTTAAACCAATAACAACAGATGAAATACTACAAGAATTACCTGAACAAATTCAAGAAACAATTGTTTTTGAAAATGGAGTACCACAGAAAATAACAAGCAGGAAGAGAACTATCAAAAAAAGACGCGGCAGCAAAGAACAAACGACCGAAATAATAACAGTCGAAGAAGAGGGAAAAAATCCCCAAACCACCCTAATAGTAGAAGAAAACGAAGTCACAGCCGATCAACCAATATATGCTGTTGAGGAACTTCCCGAGCAAATAATTGAAACTACTGTCATTGATAAAGGTCAACCAATAAATATACGAAAGAAGAAACGTGTTATAAAAACCCGAAAAGGTGCCAAACAGGAGATCACGGAAATAGTAACGACTGAACAAGAAGGAATGAAACCTGAAACGACTGTGACCATTGAAGAAATTGATGCACCAGAAGAAGAAAAATTAGAAGAATTGCAATATGCAATTGAAGAATTACCTTTGCAAATACATGAAACTGTTGTGGTTGAAAATGGAATAACTAAAAAACGAATAGAGAAAAAGAGAACGATTAAGAAAAAGAAGGACGGAAAAGAACAAACAACTGAAATTGTAGTAACTGAAGAAGAGGGTAAGAAACCAGAAACATCAGTAATTATTCATGAAGAAGTCAATGCAACTGAAGATAAAGATACTAGCATTTTAATAAAGGAACTACCAGAAGAGGTAGAGGAAACTAATGTCTTAGACCAAGGTGTAGCAAAAAAGAAAGTAATTAAAAAGCGAGTAATAAAAAAGCGAAAAGGAAGCAAGGACGAAATAACAGAAATACTCACAGTTGAAGAAGATGGGAAAAAACCAGAAACAACAATTACTGTCACGGATGAGTGCATTCCTGAAGAAATGCAGAAGCCACACAAACTTAAGGAGATCCACGAGGCAAAGGAAATGAAACCTGAAGCAATAGAGATAATGACCGATACATTAGTGCTAGAAGAAAAGAAACCAAAGAAAAAGCAAATTCAAAAAGAGAAAGAGGAACTTCCGTGGACCGAACAAGTAAGTTTGAAAAGAATACCTAAGCAAAAGAAACCAGAAAAGGATGTAATGGAAACAGTTACACTTAAGCCAATAACAACGGAGGAAGTAATACAAGAGTTACCGGAACAGATCCAAGAATCCGTTATTTTTGAAAATGGAGTATCCCAGAAAATAATTAGCAAAAAAAGGACCATCAAAAAAAGGCGTGGCAGCAAAGAGCAAACGACAGAAATTGTAACAGTCGAAGAGGAGGGAAAAAGCCCTCAAACTACTGTAACAATAGAAGAAATCAAAGCCACCGTCGATCAACCCATATATGTTGTTGAAGAACTTCCCGAGCAAATTTTTGAAACTACTGTTATTGACAAAGGTCAACCAAAAAAAATTATTAAGAAAAAACGTGTTATAAAAACTCGAAAAGGTGACAAACAGGAAATCACGGAAATCGTAACGACTGAACAAGAAGGAATGAAACCTGAAACGACTGTGACCATTGAAGAAATTGAGGCACCAGAAGAAGATAAATTAGAAGAATTGAAATATGCAATTGAAGAATTACCTTTGCAAATACATGAAACTGTTGTGGTTGAAGATGGAATTGCTAAAAAACGAATACAGAAAAAGAGAACGATTAAGAAAAAGAAGGACGGAAAAGAACAAACAACTGAAATTGTAGTAACTGAAGAAGAGGGTAAAAAACCAGAAACATCAGTAATTATTCACGAAGAAATAGATGAAATTAAAGAAAAAGATGCTTCCACCTTAATAATGGAATTACCAGAAGAGGTACAAGAGAGTAATTTCTTAGATCAAGGCATAATGAAAAAGAAAGTCGTTAAAAAGCGAATAATAAAAAAGCGAAAAGGAAGCAAAGATGAAACAACAGAAATACTTACAGTTGAAGAAGATGGAAAGAAGCCGGAAACAACAATTACTGTAACGGATGAGCGTATTCCTGAAGAAAAGGAGAAGTTTTATAAACCTAAAGAGATAGTTCCTTGGACCGAACAAGTCAAATTAAAACGCGCTAAAAAACCTGAGAAGAAAGTTCTTGAAGAAAAACCAGAAGAAGTTCAGCTACAACCTGTAAAACCTGATGCAATTGAGCCAGATAAAACTATTAAAAGTATTGAAGAATTGCCGACTGAAGTTCATGTAACGACTGTGGTAGAGGGCGGTATAACTAAGAAGAGGAAAACAAATAAACGCATAATTAAAAAGAGACGGGGCAGTAAGGAAGAAACAACAGAAATCTTAACTGTAGAGGAAGACGGTAAAGAACCAGAAACCATTGTATTTGTAGGCGAAGAGGTGGTACCAGCTACTTATCAAGAGCAACCGATATACAGTGTGGCAGAAATGCCTGAACAAATATATGAGACCACAGTAGTAGAAAAGGGAATGCCAAAGAAGAAAACTGTTAAGAAAAGGACAATAAAAACTAAGAAAGGTGACAAACAAGAAATTACAGAAATCATTACGACGCAAAAGGATGGCGAAAAACCCCTAACTGAGATATTCGTTCATGAGGAAATCGTTCCTTTGGAAGACTCACAACAACCTGAATATATTGTAGAAGAGCTACCAATGCAAATTCAAGAAACAGTTCTTGTTCAAGATGGTGTTCAAAAGAGAAAAATTGAAAAGACACGAACAATAAAAAAGAAGAGGAAGGATGGAAAAGACGAGATCACGGAAATTGTAACTCTTGAAGAAGAAGGCAAATCACCACAAACAACAATTATAGTGCACGAAGAAGACAGCAAAGAAGATATAACTGAAAAACCGATCATTGAAGAGTTTCCAGAAGAAATTCAGGAAACTAGTACTGTAGACAAAGGCGTGACAAAAAAGAAAATTCATAAAAAAAGGACAATTAAAAAGAGAAAGGGAAGTAAAGATGAAATAACAGAAATTATAACGGTTGAGGAAGAAGGCCAAAAACCAGAAACAACCGTATTGATAAAGGAGGAAACCATTCCGGAAGAGGAGAGACCAACTGAAAGAAAACCAAAATTGGATAAATCGAAAATCAAGAAGTTTAAAAAACAGGAAAAATCTGATACCTTAATAACAACTGAAGGTTTCCTGTTTGTTCCAACATTAGCAGATCAAGAGGAGGCACAGCCAGAAGATGTGATCGACCTGCTAGAAATGGAGCTTATAAAGATGCGTTTAGCAAAAGATCTTCCAGAACACGTAGTTGCTGAGGAGATTCCTAAATACGT
>MU185435.1:81712-113241 GCA_016904865.1 Pissodes strobi | reverse complement strand
CGGAGAAAAGGAAAATTATTTTTGTGCTAGTATTCTTGTGTAGAATCATTCTATAGAACGATATTTTTTGTAGCCGATTTCCGCTATTCTAAACTACAAAAAAAAAATAAAAAATTTTCATTAAATAGGCATTTTCGGATAAAACTAATAACACCGTTTTAATTAATAGGTTTTTCTGAACCGGCCTATGACAAAAAAAAATAAGGTGAAAATTATCCAAGTATAGGTTTTAGCTAAATTATCATATAAAAAAAATCTAGTTTTCTGGAATACAAAACATTTGCGGAGAAAAGGATAATTATTTTTGTGATAGTATTCTTGTGTAGAATCATCCTATAGAACGATATTTTTTGTAGCCGATTTCCGCTGAAAGAAACTTGAGCCAAAGATACAACGAAAACGAACTATTTAGGTTGAGGAAGCAGTTCTCAATGCACTGGCCCAGAACCCTCTACAAGTACTAAAATCGTTTCTAACCAAATAGGAATTATTTCTGTATCGTCTGTACACAGAATTTAGAAAGAGCAACAGTTAAAAGCATGTCACTTCGCACGAGTGCAAGCACTTTCACCTAGATAAGAATTAGAATTTTGTCAGTTGTTTCTAAAATAAGCCAGAAAACGATCGACGTTTCTCTTGCATCCTTTTCACAGACGAAGTGTCGATGTCGTTTACAAGAAAGGTAATTCTAAATATCTATATTAATTTGCATACTTGGTCTGGAGAAAATCCCTATTTATTAAGAGTAGCGGATTTGAATTACCAGTTTTGGCTGCTATAACGGGATATGAAATAATTGGTTCTGTTATTCTGCCAAATAGACTATTTAGATTTCCTAAGAAATTATTTACCGGGGCTGTTGCCTGATTAGCGAGAAATAGAATGTGATTTCAACATTCAACACGATGGAGCACCGGCATGTTTGGGAGTACCTTTTGGAAACACATGGTCACCATCCACGACTCAATAGGTTAGCGATCGCGATCCCCTGACCGCAATCCACTGGACTTTCATCTCTGGGGACATATAAAGGAGCTTGTGTACAAAACTCCAGTACAAACAAGAAATAATTTTTATAAGGGAATCAAATGTCAATAATTTATCATAGTTCGACAAATCCTCGTATTTGTATCAAGGAAAAGATCTTTGCGCAGAAAGTTGAATATTTAATAAATAAATAATTTATACTAAGGCCGTCTTAAAGTATTAAAAATAATATACCTAATAAAATTACATTTATATCATAAACGAAATCGAAATCTGAAGAATGCCAAGAGGTACTTTTTATTATTTACGCGACTGCACTACCAAAAGAAAAAAGTCAGTGCCGTACATATTTTTTACCAAAATTATTAGATTGCCCTCCTTGGTGAATCGGTTCACATCTTTTTATAGCTAAAATATATATTAATTTAAATAGTTTTCACAACCCAAATTTCATTGAAATTACTAGAGCCGTTACGGAAATGTTTAAAAAAAAACAAAAGAAATCAAAACTTCTAACACCCTGTGTCTTTAAACCAAAGCATATGCGGATCCATATTAACAGAAATTATGTGTTATTTTTGGGTAAGAAAATTGTTCCAAAGTCAAATAAAAATCCTACTAAAAAAGCAAATTTCAACATTTCATTTTCAGAGGTGAGTTTTAATGAAGTTCGTGATATTATCAACGATCTAAAAAACAAGGCCAGTCACGACATCATGATTTGCCAGAAAACTATCGCCCAATATCGCTCCTTACAATTATATCCGAAATATTAGAAATATTTATGGCGAGACAAATTATTAAGCAAATTTTTGAAACAAATTGCTTAATTGCCAAACGTCAGTTTGGGTTTAGAAAGGACAAAAACACGGCCCTGGACATCCTTGATTAATTTCATGACCATCAGTACAACATAGTTCGGTTCCGTGGTTGCGCAGGCGAGGGCTGAGGTTTGGTTTCACTATAATAGACTGTTGTTGAATAAGGACTAAGAAAGTGGGTTTCTCGATGAGGGATTTGGGAATGGTCAACTGTCATGTTGACAATACCAAGTTCTCTTGAGTTTGTGTAGCCCTTCGGTTACAGTGGAACGGTCATGTCGGTTATGCCTCATCAAAACTGATAATAGCTCTCTTTGCTTCGAATCCTGAGAAACAATATCTCTCTGGTTGGGTTAAGAACAGCAAATTTTCCATTTTTTCTATGCAATGCTTGCACTGGGACATGCTGCTGGTATCCACTGATTCTTCGGCTTACAGCGAAGGGCAGTTAGATTGATGAGCAGATTAGGTTTCAGAGAAGACTGTAGGGTAGCTTTTAGAGGGCTAAAGTAGTGTGTCGGCCATGTATATTTTGGAGAAACTTCTATATGTGAGGAAGAACATGGGTTTGTTTGTTGCTCACGAGGACGTGCATGGCCATTTAACCAGAAATAGAGCTAACATCATGCCCATCTACCGGCGCTTAAAGAGGTATCAAATTTTTAATGTTGGAGTTTAAGACACTGGCGTTGCCAAATTTTAAGACAAACATTAAAGAAATCTTAATATTCTATGAAATTTATTTTTTTGACGAATTTTTAAATTGAGATTTTAACTAGTGATGTGTTAATTTTAGTAAATATGACCATATCGTTTTTAGAATTTTACTTTCGTAGTACTGTGTTGGCAATTTGGGGCCAGGCCCGTAATGCTTTGGAATATTTTTATATTATTACTATTATCATCCATTGTTCACTTACGTGTGTAAATTACTATGTAATATTGACATGAATAAACTTATGATTACGATTACAAATCATCCTACGAGCGATGGCACATGTTTCTTGAAAGACCCTGTATTACATTTTTTTGAGCTGGTTCCAAAAATATTGAAGCTTAATAATATCTATATTCAATCGTTCTTAAAAAGTTATGTATTAGACGGATATTCCAGTAATTGAACTTATAGGTATGTCACTGGTTATCACTCACGTTAACAACAACTACGCAAGAGGGCTGATATAGGCCTTTTTCAGTTTTCGACGGTGGCTCATGTCGGATGAATTGGGCATTGTCCTTCAATCGTGCTCAAATATGGAATTACCTTGCGGCTGATTGTGCATAGATAGCATCTGCACAATCTGATTGTGCATAGCATACTTATGTTAATGAAGTAGTTTAAAGAGGGAAAATAATCATAGGGAAAAACTGTTCAAAACCATATTTCACGTTGAGCGAACAGACAAAAATAGGGACAGAACAAATATAAATATGTAGAGGGTAAAATATAATAGAAACATTCAGCTCCGGGGGAATTGTTTGCAGTGCGTAACAAACTCGGGAATGTCAGATACTGTGGTTCTCTTATTACCTTTTTATTGCAGTGATTTTGGAGACAATGAGGGCGTCCCCCCTTAATAAGTCCCGTCCCTTGTCCAAGCAATAGTAGGTGGGGCCTGTTTCAAGATTTAGTTGAAATGTTGATTTACTTTTATTAAAAGTTATCTGCTCCTGATACTTTTAGGGAAAGCATGAATAAAGTTGCCTAAAAGGCCCTAAGAGAGAATATGTTACATGCTTGCGTTGCCAAACCCCAGCTTTCTAGGAAGGTCTCAGTTCCTGGTGGAACAACGTGGTAACCCGGTAAATAGGCCCAACTTTAGGTATATTCAGTGGATCATATCTTGCATCTGTGATTCTCATCGTTAGCGAACTTTTTTGTAGCAAAAATAGAAAAATTTACTGGATAGTTTATCGATATGTTGATCGATGTATTCGACCTTAGCCATTATATATCCTCGATGCTGACGTGATCAAAGATCGTCAGCGGAAAACGCGGATTTCAGATACTTGTTATGTATAGCATATATATGTTCCATATGAGATTTCGCCACCGAACCAGATTTGGGCTAAAGTCGGCCTTATGATGGGCCTATAGACCATGCGTCAGCTTTTTAGCTGGACTGAGATGAGATCTCGTTGCGACTAACAAGCTGAGGCTTTTCCGGATAAAACAAATTTTGGCAGGCATAGTTGCAATGTACTTGGAAAAACTGAGCTTTCCATCAGAAACCACTCACAGGTATTTCACGCGGTGGTTCGGCGAGATAGCGGACTTAGGCCCGGTCCTACGTGAGCGATTTGCAGCGAACGCGAACGCGAAATAGTGGCGATGCCGTGCGACTATATTAACTTTTCGTACGGCATCGCCAGCGTTTCGCGTTCGCGTCGCCTGTAAATCGCTCACCTAGGACTTGGCGTTATTCATCACTAGAGGCGTAACCTCCGTGTCAGCGTATATACCTAGTTCGGTCTTTAGATGCGTTTAAGCTAATCTTCCAGTTGCCCTAATAAAGGTTGAATTGTATAAAGATTTGTATGCTCGATTTTAACTTGTAATTTGTCTTTCGAGAACAAGGTATCACAAATACCTATTTAGGAAGTAGAAAAAGACAAAAGTTTAAAAATTATGGAAAAATTTTGTTACGTTTAAAGCGGAAAACTTGTTAGTTAATAAAATAGCGAGGGATTTGAATTTGATAACGTTATTCTTATTTAGAATACTATTCATTTTGCTCAGTGGGTGGTTTGTCATAACAGGAAAATATTCATACTAGAAGTCACAGATAACCATTTGTCTCAAGAATGATGTATTTCTCAATTCTTATCCGAGATACTCATAATTTGTCACATCAGTGATCGGCAAATATTTTTGAAAAACGTATAAACATTCGATGAGAAAGGTTCAAACAGTCAGGTTCAATATCAGCTTTTATATTTTGAAATAGTATGTACTATGTAATATGCTTCAAAATCTAGACGTGTTTTATATAATATAGTTTATACGAAAATAAACTGTTCGAATCGCCATCGATTGTTAATCAGCTGAACTTAAATCGAAACCCATTTACAATTCACTATATTATAGAATATCTTATCAGTTTTTTTACATCAATCTAGCCGAAAGTTACCGAAAAAATAGTACTTTCAGTTATATTGAGAATTGACACCAAATAATATGAAAACCGAATAAAATTGCAAACTTTTTGTCTCTAGGTTATGCTGATACAATTTTTTTTCTCAATGAATGAAGGAAAGTGTGAATCTGTAAAAGCAATTTTTCAGACTTTTTGAGATTCCAAAATAGTTCTTAAATGTAAAAATCAAATCCAAGCATTTTTTCAAACATTAATTACGAATTGGCAACAGCGAGTTCGCCGCAGGCGCATTTCAAGCGACCTTCTGTCGATAGGGCCAGGCTTTTCAGAGTTTGGCCCCATTTCGGGGATCAAATATCTAACGTGTGGTGGGTTTTCTTATCGTAGTAGAATTTTCTTTGGTATTACTGCGACATATTGTAATATGGCACGTTCAGAAATCTATCTAAGGATCCTTTTTACCGATCGAATCACATTTTTGGACTATCGCCAATACAGAGATAGCAATTTTAAATTCCCTTTCATGATCATATCAAACAAAATTGTGGCACATTCTTGAAAGGCGCTGTATAATATAAGAAATACATACCCTTCTAAACCTCTTCCCACATTCATCACAGGGAAATTGCTCGCCAGAGTCAGTATCGCTAACCACCCCTTCCTCTTGCTTGTTATCCTTACTTGGACGAGGTTTATGCCATCTTCGATGAGAGGCTAGATTTGCAGGACAGTTAAAGACTTTGTCACATTCTGGACATCGGTATTCGACGTGAACTATTCGTGAGCATCTGTAATAAAAATACAAAACGGTTCATAAAAATAATTATAGCATTGCGACCAGAACTTTTAACTAAATCTTAAATTCAATATGTACAACACGTAACAGGAGGTTATATCAAACAATTAGTATTTTTAAGTATGCTTCTCGAAAAGCTCAAAAAAATAATTATTTTCTAACGTAGGGTTAATGAGAACTATGCAATACTAATACAAACATATCAATTTCTCTGAAAATTAAAATATTTAATTCTGCAACTTATTTATAAGACTTTAATCCATTAATTTTGATGACAACTTTGGCTTTTGAGACATTGTATTCTAGATAACAATTTCTTTACAGCGATATAGCGCAACATGAAGTTTGTTTAGAAATAGGTATCCGAAGAAACACTTATTTTATGTAAGCATAGTTTATTTTATAATAAAAAGTATCTAAAATAAACGAATACAATATTGTATATGGTAAACAAACTAATACACCACGAACACTTAAGTAATTAGAGCACCGTCTTTTAAAAAATACTTTTTACAGGCTTTGGAGTTACTTATATTTGGTATTAATTAATGCTATGACATCAATGTCAAGACGTCTTCCTGCAGTTATCTTTATGGCTAACCACGTCGATATCCCCCCCCCCCCCCCCCATATTAATTTTGACTAATCGCTATTATTATTATTAACAATAATTGATATAATAGATAAGAAGTCAAAGAGGCCAAACATGTTTGCCAGAGCCACCATAATCCGTTGAAATATTAAAGATGGAACTGCAAAACTATTTTAGGTATATTAAACTGAGATATTTCGAGTTTCGTATTAAAGCGGGCCATTTTCCCAAAATATAAAATATTTGAAATTCTGGAAAACACGTTAAAATCCGTGCATGGTTTTATTCTCGATGTACAGTGTTTTCAGTAAAAATAAAGAAAAGATGGTTTCAATTTAACAGTAGTTTACATTATATTAAAAAAAAATAATTTGACCAAAAAAGTTGGTGCTATTTATTTGAATATTTTGGTCACAGCCAAATATCCATCATATAGGCATGCGGGAACACCTGTTGACACGTGCTGCTTGCTTGCACGTGCATTACCAGTATCGCGTGCCGTTTTGCCGTAACTAATTTACTATTGTCGCTCTAATCAATTTCTTGCATGGTCAAGTGTAACAAACATACAGACATGACGTGTGGGTTTTTAATTTTGCGCGCGTTTCGGTACAGAGCTCACTGAAATGATATGTCATTTAAATGAATTAAATATTTAGTTGCAGGGTTTCTTTAAATGCTCACCTAATCCCCCAAATTGTTGCGCCTTATTATTTAGCACACAAAGTAACTGTTATAAAAATATATAGAGCCGGTAAAGTCGCATATCAGACGATTAATTCATCAATGCAAGTTCCGGTTAAAGAAGGATACGCGATAATAAGCAGTCAGCAAAGTAGTGCAAAGAAAGAAAGAGAATGAGAGAAGGTAGGGCTGCTCGCAATACTGGTCCGGCAGCAGCCACGGAAGAAAAATGAAGATTGAGAATGCACAGGAACTACTTATCATCATCAAACTGTGCTTTATCTACTACTCGGAACTATCCAATTTAATTTAGTTTGGTGAAATAATAAATGAGAAAATATCGAGAAAACATATATCATCATAACATCAACTCCTTTCTATCATCCAGTTGTATGTGAAGCTCTTTCACGTCTAAAACATAAGCATACAGCTCCGAGGATAATAGATGTCCTGAAAAGCTCACCGTCATTAAATACATATTCCATGCCCAAGAGAATGCAGACTAATATAATAATTCAATATGCTCAACGAAAATATTGAATGTGATAGAACAAATAAACTAAAATGTGTTGGTTTATTTGTTTGAAATTATACTTAAAAACCAAGACTTAATACTTA
Organism: Pissodes strobi; assembly: GCA_016904865.1. Lineage (NCBI taxonomy): Eukaryota > Metazoa > Arthropoda > Insecta > Coleoptera > Curculionidae > Pissodes > Pissodes strobi. Next base: position 105,645 of record MU185435.1, on the reverse strand, counting down.
ATAGGTATATCTGTGACATGATATTGTTCTACTTTATTGGTTTTTTAAATGTTATAAAAATAATATTATATATTATGTTTACAATGCTTCCGACATGTTTGTTCATTAAATATATTTTACAGATTTACATTTTCAGTGGTAAAATAAGTGCAGTCATTTTGTCGAATTAGGTTTCACTTTATCCCTGCAAGTTTTTTAATGGTTGTAATGGCAATTTCTTAAAGGAAAAGTTGCTTTATCAAACATGCCCTTTGTTAAAGTTTTGAGTTAGATTACTATCGCTCTTATCAATGGAAATACATAACAGGTTAGCTTTGAAATAATTTTGCCAAATGCTGCGTGCTTCACCACAGATAAAGCTCTAGCCTTTTTGTGCCTAAATTGTGACTAAATTTTTGAATTATTAATTATATTAAATAAACTGATGGTCAATATGTTTAAGTTTTTTATTACGAGCATTTTGTGACATCTAACATGGGTCATATTAAGAACACCAAACATAAACATTTTCGTAAATATAATATTTTATAACAAAACTGCATAATTTGGCAGAGTTAAATGTTAAAAATTGACTTTAAATTGTATTTAAATAACATACTAATTTAAAAGAGTCTTGTGACATAAGGTTCCTCCGGTTTCGCAAAATTCTTTTTGATCCCTAGAAAGGGGATGGTTGAGGAAGAGTAACAATGCTAATGGTAAGCAATTTATGATTGAAACGCCGAAATATTCAATATATTCACCTGTGTTGTGCTAATCCAAATGCATCTTCGTATAATTCTTTGCAAAGCCGACAAACATAATCACCTATATGATTCTCAATTTTTGCCAATTCTGCTTTTGCTTCTTCAGTAACTTCCACCACATTAAAAGCAGGATCGATATCACCTATAAATTGTAAATATATTGATTATTAGGATATACATGCTTTTGAATAATTATCGCAAAAGCTACATAAATGAGTGGAACTACCCCATTAGAATTATAATTTAAAAATACTCTACCTTTTCTCACAACCAAATGTTCATCTGGTCGTAATTCCCTGATGATGGTGCCTGAAACTGGAGAACTGTTATCTTCATCGAAGTGAAGTTTTCTGGTTGCTTTGGTCTTTTTCGGCGTTGAAGTCACAAACTATACAAACAATAATAGAGATTGTAATATTACTTATTACTTCATTAGCAGTTTAATAGGATACTCAATAAAAATAAGTATTCTATATAAAACTAACGTAAAAATTAAAAATAAGCAAGTTAAAATTGATGAAAGATCTATTTTTTCATTCTTGAGATTCGAATATGTGCCAAATATAACTGTTCTTCTAATTATGTTAATATTCAATTTTTTTCTTTTTTACACAGTTAATATTTCTTATTATATTAAAAGGATTAAAATGAAATGAATCTCTCATACATTTTATACAAGTTCTCCGTTACAGCATAATAAGCATTATAACTTTATATAAATATTGAGCAAGTCTCTGTTTTTTGAGAGAACTGACGAGTTTTAATCAAGTGAATGTATTGAGATCGTCCTATTACAGACACAGGATTGTGCTATTACTATATAGTTTGTCAAGATGAGGAAGAATTAATTGTTTTTAATTTTTGACGATCATATGAATACGCCAAGTAAATTTCCTGTCAATTATCAAATTTGATGCACAAATATGTTAGAAAACGAAGACCATCTCTCATTAGATAAAACCAATATCGTTTTAACGGTCATATATTATATTATTTGCAGATAATATTGAGCCCCAGGAAAAATTATTTAATCATAGCAAATCTATATAAAAGGAGCTTTAAAAATTTCAAATGCTCGTTAAAATTCTTCAGTCTGGTTTTAAATCACGGCATTTTAAAATTTGATATCAATATATTGGCATATCCGTATTATAATGCGGATAATATAGTTAAAATGCTACACTCTCAACAATTTTTCGAATATTTACACTATTTAATTTACTGCCCTGTGTAATATGAAAATATCACTTATTTTGCGAAAAATATTATAATCTAGACAAAAAAAGCTTTCTGGGTTCGAAAACCACAGTCATAAAAGGTAATTGCTTAAAAAAGTTAAAAATGAGAGTAAAGAAACTTTCCGCCGATCTTTTTGTTGACGAGTTTATTTGAAAAATTTACTTACCAAATGTAAATCGTCAAAAATAATGAGATTAAGGAATTGAGTAGTCCATACACTTTTAGCAAAAGAAAGAAATAGTGGTGGAGCGAACGTTTAACGAGATTGTGCGTTTATTGCTGTTCAAAGAACTATTCAATGATAAAGGAACTCGATACTCGGAGCACTCAGTCACTCACTTTAGTCTTGTATTGTATCTCTCTTTCTGGATCTCTCTGTGTGTGAACACGCGACTTCATCTCAATTAAACCATATTTGTCGCTTTATTATTACACTTTTGATTTTGGTTAGTTTGGATTAGTTTTTGTTGGTTGCTCCCCAAGAGCGAGAGAAACGATGTAATATGTAAAGCCGTTATCCTCTCAACTTATGTATGTTTTCGCAACTTTTCTTAATTTTAATGTCTACTTATATCGTTTTAAACATGTTGGTTTCTTCTAGATATAATAAAATAAACCCCTGCACAATTGAAGCGATCCAAGCGAAGTTTTAGTTTGACTTTTGAGTAAAATATTTTGCGAATGAATAAAAATACCGATGCGGCTGGAGAATTAGAAGAGAATTTAAGTCTAAACACGCCTGTTTGGTGCTATTTTTTTTTTGTTTGAAACACCTTACTGTCTTTTTTAACTAAAATGTCTACGTATCGGGTTTCTGCAATATACATTTTTTAGATGAAATTTTTTAGTTTCTTGTTTATAAAGAAGAAACTAGTTTCTCAAATTGTTGACAATTTCGACTTGTTTCTAAAACCCTGTGAGATTCAGGTTTTTTTGTGTTAGTAGACCCATTTTATAATAAAAGACTATTATAAAATGGTAGACCTTACTGTAAATTATAAGAGCAGATTTTGATAAACGATAATAATACCCTAGATTTACCTCTTTTGCAATGACATGGATCTAACGCGAATATTCAGTGTTGATATTTCTCTTAAAGGACAAAAAAGTAGGGGGTTCATCATCCACAGAAAGGGGAGCACTTGAATGCTGCGTAAACACAATGTTTGTGTTTCCAAGAATAAATATGAAAACTGAATTAAAGGATTGTTGCCATAAATCTAGTTGGATTCAACAGCATTAATTGATCCAATAGTTTTCTCATTTTATTACCATGTTCCAAGAAAAAGCCGGTTAGGCAATGTTAGATGGGCATTTTTCCCATACGCGAGATATAATCGACATGGCTCGTAACTCTGGAGTCATAATTGTGTTTTTACCACTACAATATGTCCAATCGGATGCAAAATTTAGATGTGGCATTCATGAGTCCTTTTAAAATATTATATGCAAAGGAAATAGAAACTTGGCGAAAAAATATTCCTGACGTGTGGTTACAGCTTTCCAAATAACTGAGTTAGTGCAGGAAACTCATCTAAGAACAGCAGCAATGGAAGTAGTCATCAATGGATTTAAGAAATGCGGTACATATCCATATAACCGTAACTTGTTTCGAGATAATGGCTTTGCCGTTATCGCTTCAAATGACGACTCCGAAGACGAAGGATCTTAGAAGCAAGAGTAAATATACCAAAAAATACCGATAAAACATCAAACAGTAACACTGAAGGTAAACCATTGACTACTTCTTTCCAATCAGCCCGGTCATATAGTATGGATAAAGAACAAAATTTGAATGATAGACCAACATCTACTTCTACCCATATTGCAAGCACATTTATACGTTCATTGGCCCTACAGAGATAACTCCTATACAGTCCTTTAAAAAATGTACACCAACGGGACAGGGAAAACAACGGTAATTCCCAGATCGCCTTACAAGACAGAATTGGAAACTTAGTTAGCAAAGAAGCAAGATTCTACGCCAGGAAAAAATCAACTAAGGCACGAATTCTGCAAAATCCTACCACTAAATATTCCGCGAAAGGAAAAATGAAATTTGTCAAGAAAAATATGTTACAATCGAGTTCTTCCAGTGAGAATGGTGAGACATTGAACTAGATAGTGAAGATACTGAAGGTATGTTTGGTATTGATTCGTTTCCTAATGATGTACAGGGTATTTTTATAACTGGAACACTTAGCAACTTTCTTATTATTGAAGATAAACGGTAGGCTTAAATTTGAAAATTGGATTGATAAATTATAGCGAATTTTAATGGTATAATGAATTTTTTTGTCGCCTTTGGTATACGGGGTGTGGCAATAAATTAATTTTTTTAAATGAGACACCCTGTATATTTTTCGTTTTTAAATTTCCAGAAAAATTAGCTTTTCAAAACTACCAAACACTTTTTGGATATCTTGCAGTTTTCGAAATATTTACGTGAAAGTTATAAATTATTTGCTTTTTCACACGTTCGCTTAGCAATATTTAACTTAAAATTTCAAGTAGGTAAGCCATACATGACGTTAACACATTAAACGTAAATATCTCAAAAACTATGCATGATATCCAAAGAGTGTTTGGTAGTTTTGGAAAGGTAATTTTTCAGGGAATTTAAAAATGAAAAATATAAAAAAAAATTAATTTATTGCCACTCCCCGTATACCCAGGGCGACAAAAAATTCGTTATAGCATTAAAATTCGCTATAATTTATGAAGCAATTTTCCAATTTGAACCTACCTTTTATCTGCAATAATAAGAAAGTCGCTGAGTGTTCCAGTTATAAAAAAAAACTTGTTGCATTTAATAATAATTAAAATGCATGTCAATATTGGATATCTAAAATTGAGTAAACATTGATCAAATACTGGATATCTACAGTAGTATTGGGTGCACTTTTTGATTTTTGAAATGTCTAGCATTCCAGGGTTTAATTTATTTTTATGTTTATTTTACTACTTAATAACATTATAAAATTTACTCATTAAAAAAAATATATAAACTTTTTCATTTTCGTCTTCGTTTTACTGTTCTTTAAAAAGTATCCAATTTTTGGTCCATTTCCTCTATATGCACGTAGAGGGTAACTGCGTTTCGGCTACTGCGAAAATATTTTTTATAACATACTTTTCTGTTAAATATTGAAAAGTTACACTTTTTTCTATCAATTACCTATAATTGACAATTTTTGAAACAATTATAAATAAATATCAGAAAAAGTGTCAAGTATACAGAGTGATTCACGAAGACGAACTTATTTTACCTTTAAAATGTATTAATTTAAATTTTTATATTTTTGCACATGAGTAGGTATGTGCCATAGTAATGTATCTGTCAAAAATGATTTTAAAGGTGCGGATCTAGCCAAAAATGTTAGCAAGTTCCTTATTTTCAATAAAACACCCCTCTATTGATGCTATAAAAGTCATGCTTTATTCCAAGTAATTTACAATATCAATAAGTTTTCTTATGCCGGTTTCATGTACACTGGCCCTCAAAATTAACCGGACAAAGAATTTTTTTTTCAAATTCAATCCTAAATAACTTTTTCAGTATTCTGTTTTCTTTTAGATATATTGACATGAATTAAAAAAGGGCTGTTGAGAAAAGATGAGGCTTAAGAATCCCGCACAAAAACACGTTATACAGTTGTCAAATTTTTTCCACTGGGTGTTTAAAACTTTAGAGTAAAATGCAACTTGATATTAACCCCTGTATAACAGCAATTACATTAGAAATTTTTGAAACTTCGAAATGAAAAAATGATAACGCCTGAAACCCGACAAAAAATTATCAAAATTGATGCAATAAAAAAAATATTTAGGATTTAATTTGAACAAAAATTGCATTGTCCGGTTAATTTTGCGGCCCAGTGTAGTTCTTTAAACAAATCGTCAACGGTAAGTTGCAATAAGGCGTTTAATTTATTGCGCGTGAGCGTACGACGGACGTTATGTTGGAACAAACTTTCAGTATTAAAAAAGCACACACAAAACTGGCCCCCAGTTCTCTCGAAATTGTGAAATTATTCAGAAAATGTTTTTTAATGTAACTGAGCAAATCTCTAACCCAAACCACCTATCTGACAATAATATTAAATCTTCGCCAAGTTTATACTTTCATAAATTTTAATTTCCAAATTACAAGTTGTAACTAAAGAAAAACTGTTTTTATAAGGAAGCAAGCGGAAATGCTTGGTTTTCAAGATATAATTTTGATAAAATCTCCAAAATATGTATTTTTTGATATAATTGTTTCTGTAATAATTAATAAACGAAATTAAAACGGTTACGTACACTTTTTTGCACATTCTAATTTTTTTACATCTGAAAATATATCATGCCTTTAACAAAAAGACATTCTATGTTGTTTTTATTCTTCGTAATTTTTATCTTTTGTTGTTTACTTGTTTGGGAGAAAAAATTAAAACACTTCTAAAAAAGGAACGTATTCTGGCTTTTGCTAACGGAGTTGCGCTCTAGGACACCTTTGGAGTAAGTAAATAAATTAAATCTGATTACGTTAGAATAATTTTTTTAATTTGTGGAAAATGTTCAGTTTCAATAAAATTCATTTGTAGATTTCATCAAAAATTCAAAAGATCTTTTAGCACTCTATCTCTTGCAAGTAGGAATACTTGAAAGTATTCCTACTTGCTTATAAAAAATACACTTTTTCTATTTGCATATTGTATTAAAAAGTAATCTTCAAGCGAACATAAACAGTAACACTAAAAATTAAATTAAATTTAGACACGTGCCAGCCAGTGGTCGTCACAAAATCGCCTATCAATTTCTGCTCTTACAAAATACATTAACACAAAAATCTGAAATTTAGAGGGTTTTAGAAAAAAATCGAAATTTCATAAACGAAGAAGGATATTATCAAAAATTAAAGAAATAGTCTTTCTTTATAACGAGTCATTTTATTTTATTTTTTTGGAAACCTGGTAGTTACTTAGATTTTTGCTGAAAAAAAGGTTGTATGTGGTTAAGAGTAGGTACATAACAAAAGTGAAAAGTTCAAAGAGCATCACAAACAAACAGCATTGATCAAGAACGTTTGTCTGGTATTGGAATTATCGCCATGAAGCAGTAGAAGCTGCTCGAATTGCATTGATACGAATTAACAAACATATTTTCTAAAGCCATATCAAGGAAAAAAACTATTTTTTTGATATCTAGTTATGAATATCTTTTATTTCTCTTTAAAATACACCTACCTATGTTCTGATTTTGCAATTAATAATAATAACTGCGTTTTTATATTTTATTTAACCTGAACAAAATCCAAAGTCACCTAAACATACGTTACCAGAGAGCAACGTTGAATTTTTTTTTAAACTTCTATCGATGGCACACACTGGCAAAACCATTTCGGAGGTGACAAAAATGCGTTTAAAACTGAGTAGCCTGTAGATATGACGTAACATTGGAGAAAAAAAGATGATATTCATGCCGCTATGTCACAGATATCCCTAAATAATTAGAAATTAATTAATTCAAACATTTTCTTAACGGTCAACGCAAAGAGCCCTGTAGCATGTAAGCATTTTGTGAAAAAATTTAAACGTTCGCTTATTATGTCTACCGAATGATAATAAAATCTGAACGAAGAAGCTCTGAGAAACATTAAGATTGGTGTATAACCCCTTCGCTACCACGTTGTCATAGTTATGGTTTCGTCTACGTGGCAACAAATGTACAGTTCCCAACTGTACCCTGTTGCCACCATGGAAACGCGATTGCTAAGCATACTATTTCTTCTTTCAAGGGCCAGTATAGTTTTATTGATATTGTTTTAACCTTGGTATGAACAAATTTTATAGTAAGAGTCAATTGGTAATTTTCGCTCCCAAGGTCAGGCTGATGTGGATGTGGATTAATGAATGATCTTGGAGGTATTAGTACACTGCGACTTTTACAGATCTATTGTGTTTCCTTTCCCTGGTGCTTCCTTTGATGTGATTTTTCGATCAGAGTTCCTGATCCAGCTTCAGTGCTTTGATAACAGCAAATGGTCTGGATGGTTCTAAGATAGAAGTTCTTCCTGTACGGCGATGCAGCACCCGAAGTAGGCCATTCACCTGTTCGCGACCGCCTCGTACTCCGTGAGAAGGTGTTCCGGGGTTTCCTCCCGCTACTCAAAGAATCAGTAACTGTAGCCGTTTTCAATTTTTATTCTCTACAGGTGCTTTCTCAATCGGCAATGGCCTGTAAGAAAGCCGGTGAGGATGCGGAGATTGTTTTTACTCAGTGTTATAAGGTTTTTTGATCATATACTTGGTAGGGTGCGCTAGAAACATCTTTGATCGCCTTAACCCTGTAAGGCGTTCGCATAGACAAATCCATTTAGTTCGCTCTTTTTTCCTGAATTCTTGTAGGTGTGCGTGCATCTCTATGCCACAGAAAGGTTACGGTTCTAAAAGCGTAGTTTATGCTGCTAATTTTGCCAATTGCTTTTTCGTTGCCTTCTATACCAGCGTGTCGTGGGATCTATTGAAAGGATAGTTTGTTATTCTTGCCCAGTTCGTTTAGTCTACCTACGCATTCCCATACCATTATGGAGCTGATTGTGGTGAGCTCAGAACTTTGATGTCTGCTTGACTGTCTGAGAAGAAGACAATCTCTTTCTTCCTATATTTACTGTCAAAGTTGAAGTCCGCCCATCTTCTTATGCCGTTAATTTCCGCCATGAATATGTCCGGGTGATTTCCCATTGTTTCAGAGAATTTGGTTCCTGTTCAAAATACTCCGGCTATCATTTCTTGACCCATCTGTATACCATTTTATGGTACTTTGCTGCAATGTGAGAATGCAAGTGGTGTTCTTTTTCCATTCTTCCCTACTTCTGATCATGACCGTGATTTTTTTTCAAAATTGTATCTTTTGACCATATCGTCCCTGGGGAGCCCAAGAAGTGGCATATGCTTTGTCAAGGATGTTAATTCCTGGATGTGGATGCCCACAGTTCAACGTCCTATCACGAAAACATTCATATGCGTATTAGACCTTTGTATTTTTCTTATTCTAAACGCAAATTGGTTTTCTGTTACTTTTGGAAGGTTCTTGTTCTGTTCAGTTTGTCAAAACATTTTTTCATTTATAACATTATTTTTGTATTATACGTAGATATTGTTTTTTTTTGCATTATAGTCAAATATTTTTTGTTATTTTCCGTTTATAACCCTATTTTTGCATTATAAATAAATATTTAAAAACAAAAATCCATAAAAATCAAATTTTAGGATATACGGCAGTAGATATCAAAATCAGTGCGATAGCGAAGCAGTTAATTATTTCATAAAAGATCATTAGACATTAATGCGTAAGCACAAACTATTTTTTCTTCAAACGTCAGTAAATCCGTCATTACTCGACTGTGTAGGCGGCCGTGAAGTTTCGTTTTTCCTCCGCCGGAGCTTTACTTTTCACTTTTCCGCCGGCGGAGGTAAAAGTGTTGTCATAGCAACATAGATACAATACAAACAGACAACAAAATAAGCGTCAACAACTCAAGATTTATTAAACTACAATTTGTATTTATCACTCAATTTGTGACTGCATGTCTAAAAATCACTAATTTAGGAACAAATTGGTTATTATTTAATCGAATTTACTCAATAACTGCTTATCAATACGGAATTAAAACGCAATCGGAGAAGCCATCTTAAAAAATAATTATTGTTGACAGTGTCCACTGACAGCTTTATGTTAAATTCATCGACACCGGTCTAAGCAAGGCCACCTACGACCGTGGTCTAAGCCGCCTTGCGAACCCATTTATCTTTAATAATAATTAGATATTATTATTATTAAAAAGAGATGTTTTTGCATTAATTTGTCGACATTTGAAGAAAAAACAGCATATTTTATTTGGAGGAAAAGTTACTTTTCATGGCTTGCTCTCTATTACCAGCCTCACTCCGTTCGGCTGTTAAACACGAGCGCGCCATGAAAAGTATCACTTTTCCTCCATATAAAATAATATACTATTTCGAAACGATTAGAACTTCATGCTGTAAAAATAACATTTCCATCAGTAAAAAGAAAAATGCAAATGCAAATTGATAAGTTTAATTAAAATTCTACTTGGAGTAAAACTGCAATTAGGTAGGTATAAGAGGAGTTAAAACTCCAAAATTTGTGTTTTTTCCATACTTCGTTAGCAAATTTTTTTACGGCTGTTTTTTGGTAATATATATCAAGTTTCATAACGTAAAAGTTGAAGTCGAATAAAGTTTTGCCTAGAGAAAGTTAAAATTTGAAGGCTTGTTTTAAATAATCATGATTTATTCACTAGGTACGAGAGTGTCTACTCAAAGTTTGTTAGTTCAGTTAATATTAATACAATCATTATTCAAACATTTCAATAGTAATTATCATTTTGCTAAACCACAAACTTATTCTATTAGTATTTGGATTTATAGCAGTGACTGATGCAAATGCTGACTACTGTCATTTGCCGCTAAATGCTCGCAATTTGAAGGATTCAGCGCTGATCTATGCTCGTCACTATTATAGGCTTGGCAATAAATAATGCATTAGCATAACAATGTTTAAACCCTGCCTAAATGAAGACTACTCTACGTCATCCTACAAATTTTAGCCGATTCTCCCTGTAGAACGCAAGCGAAGGGGGACTAACGTTACCACCCTGTCCGTCTCTCACGACAACACTACTCATGCCTATAGCTCAAAAACAAATGTTTAGATCGCCGATCTACTTCGGTTGAAATTGAAGAGCTATTAGGTATTATTAAGAGTTTTAATTTCGGTTTTAATGAATGTGTTGACGGTCAACGTTATGGAGATTTAATTAAATTTAGGGTATTTATAAGGGTACATATTTGTGTTTAATCCTTCGTGAGGGTACTTTAACATGTTAAACTAACATCAATTTTTTAATGACGACAAATATTCTACTTCTACCCAACACCACATGACAATAATTTACCTTGACTTTCTTACTTGGAACTTCAGGAGTAGGACTCAACGGAGTCTTCGTTTTCGGCGAAGGCGTACATGGAGGAGTGATGGGGATTTGTGTCGTTTTAACACTCAAATCTAATGGACTTGAAGTTGTTAATTCTAACGGTTCGGTGTAACGAATATAATGCTGGAACTGTAGAAAATTCGTGTCAAGGCCTAATCTCTCAATGCCGAGCCTTTGTAACAATGATGGCTGGGGATATAAGTGCGGAGGTCTGTAAATAAAAATTTTAAATTCAGTAAAGCTTACCCAGTTATTATATAGCATCAGTCATATTTTGTGTTTGATGACGTTTTTTCGAAATTGTGGAATATGACTTTATGATTATTTTAACCAATAATAAAAAAGATGACTTTATGTTATTCTTTGTCAAAAGAACAGTTAAGGAGGTACATGACAAATTTTTTATGTTGAAATTGTAGTTTTCATACATTTTTGGATAAAATGTAGGAAATCTAAAACCCTGTCATTTAACTGTTTTTTTTTTTGAAGAATAATAAATAATCGACTTTTCGTCATTGTATCAAAATATTAAATTTCACCACAATAAAAACATGATTTTTCCCTTGAAAAAATTGATAAACATCGTAAGGAATGGTAAATTAAAAGTTTAAGCTGCTTCTGATTCAAACATATTATAAACATGTATAGAATGTTAAGCAAAGTTTAAAAAAGTTAATACTGATCAATAATGACATAAGTAGGTATAACTTTTTTGACCAAAAATAAAATTTAAATTGACCATTTCGAACGTTTCCCTAAAAAAATATTTGTATTCGAGAAAATCGACGTGGAAAGTTTAGTGCAGGAGCCCTGAATATCCTATTTTAGCATTGACTGAAAGAACGCAACTTAATACAATTCCTGTAGTCAATAATTAGGTGCAGCTTTATTTTAAATGAATACATTGGTTCTCGTCATGAATCCATACATACATTTATACGAATGGGAAATGATGCCATTGAAATACTTATATACTAAAATAAAGATTTGACCTGCTTGTTACACAAGGTTAAATATTTAGGTAATATTGATGACCTCTCATTGAACAAAATATTTAGGTAGCAGTGATGGCTTCTCATTAAATTGATATTTAGGTAGTACTGATGCCCCCCCCCCTCTGTATACTAAATTAAATTAAGCAAAACCACCATGGGAGCTTTAAGAGGTGCATTTAATATTTCGCCAACCTATTGAAGTTCACAGCAATTGTATACGATGTAAAAAAATAATACTTTTCCCCTTTTTTATGTGAGTAGTTATAATTATTGCACCTTTAGAAAGGTTCAACTTCCGTAAATATTTAAGCTTAATCTTAATGCTTCCCACACAACACCGACACTTTCTGTTTCTGTAGGTACTTATCATCAATAAGTTGGTGTACATTAGAATAACTTCTTCCGATAATAATAATAATATTTACTTTTATGCCACTTGCATCACTATCTATAGGATCGGCCGGTCAAGGTCCCATCAGAATCCCTATCATGCTTAACACTTTAATTTTTGATTTTAACTATTGAACACGGAGCAGGTGGATTTGCTTTCCATACGTAAGGTATTTTTAAATATTTTTGTCTAATATCATTTTCCTTGGGACCTGAATCCATGAGGCCCTATTCATTTCAAATTCCATTCGGAAAAAAGGTAAATATTTATCACCAAAATTTTTAGGGCTAAAACAACACGTACGTATATTACATAAGTAAGTACACTTACTGCAATAAATTTAGAATTTTTGTAAGATATTTTTGAACATTGTAGATTCTCGATATAACTTCACTTGAACCAAATTAATTTTATTAAAATAAATTGTTAGTTATTGAACTTATGCATAAGCATATTCTTTATATTGCCAGTAGACCATTTTAATTGGAAAATAAATTAAAAAACAATGATGAAAAAAAATGCAAATAATCTAAAATAATATTTCCATATAATCCAGTTGTAAAATGTTACACTGGTAAAAGCGTAAATAATTGGTTAGTTCACATAAATTTTATTGAATTTAATATATTCCCATAATACTATATTATTAAAATAACTAAAACATGGTACATAAGATGATTCTCATAAAGATAAGTAATGACACGATACTGATAATTAATAAAGAAATAGAAACATTTTACAAAATGATCAAAGTTATAGATAAGGCTTAAGTACGTTTTTCAAACTAATATAGTTACTTCTAATATGTAATTAAATTGTTTTCAGTTTTTATTTTTATTTTATTGAGATTTTTTTTCATAAAATGTACGTCTACGTAGTTACCACATTATTCAAATAGAAACACATCGCCGAAACACATTATAATAACACCAAAACTCACCACCTTCAACAAAATAATTTCACACGCAAACAACCGCCACCCTACCTGAACGTGGCGAATTCCATTTCATGGTGAGGATAGCTCACACGAGGCATCCCTCACCGAATTCCACGACCGACTAAACTTCCAACTTACATTTCATTTAGGATTGCCGAACTTCAGCGGAAGTTATGAGGTTTTAAGCTCCCAATAGCGACGCTACCCCGCCTCGAAATTCTAACGCTCTTGCGCTAGGTGGGGCGAAGCCGGAGCCCCTGATTGGTTGACGTGCAGAAAGCTTCCTTCATTGGCATGAGGCGACGCTCCAAGTCCTGTAACGGATTTCGAAGATGCTGTCGCCGTGACGCTTTATACATTTTGGACGACAATAGGTAGATTCGTGATTATGATAATCTGGGAGGCGAGGCGTCGTTACTCAATGGTTTATTTGTCTTTCAATAAACTTGTTTTATTTGCTGATATAATTCAATTACATCTTGAATAAAAAGTTTTTGATGCGTTTTAATAGACTGCTGACGAGATCCATTTATACATACATATATTCAAACTAAGGTATAGTCAGCGATCTTGCATTGCTATACAGATTTAGCTCCCTACAACTTCTACGTAGTTATTGACAAGATAAGTTAAACATAAACCAGTTATTTTCTCTTTTATTTCCATCCTCTTGAGTTATCGATATTGGATATAAAGATTATGCCTTTACCTTTGGATGAGAACTGAATTTTGAATGATTTATGTTAAAAATACATTTAATTGACTAATGGAATTTAAACGCTGCCTTGAAATACCTAAATTTCTGATTCGTACCGCATTACCTATATCCTATCTGCCATCTGCCAGAAAAATTTCCCGTTTCGTGCCGAAGCTCCAGTCGCTACGAAATACCACGCAGGAACCTATTTCGTATTGAGTCATAAAGACTCTTGGTTCAGTTTGGATTTGAAGAAAGACATACTTTGACATTGGAAAATACGACCTTTTAAATAGTATTCATATTAAACGTTTTATTGATGTGGGTACTCTAACCCTTAAGTTCAATTACGCGTTCTTGCTAATACGAGAAGGAAATTTGAGGCAGTTAGATATAATGATAAACGCTACCAACAGAGAGAAAAAAAAGTAAACGGTAGGGCGACAACAAGCGTCGACACCTTTCATGTTGGTGCACCCGTTTTTGGTGACCTTGATTCTGCTCCGTTGTCAACAATACCGCTAGGTATAGGGAGAAAAATATTTTTTCCATGACCGTGCGTTTGTACCCACTTTCCCGCACGCATTTCAGTTTTGAAAGTGTCACTTTCCCGCACTAGTATACGGGAAAGTAATTTTTTCCCGCACTAGTGCGGAAAAATAAAAATGTCAATTTTAACATGAACTAACTCCGCTGGACCGGCTATCGTAACTCAGTTGCAGAATGCAATAAATTGTGTTTTTAACATTAGTGTTCATAATAATTAGTAATAATTCACCTTGAGATTCGTTACTCTAGTTTAACTTATCTTAATTTGTCTGTGTAAATCCACCTTTAATCATCCCGATTACGAGTTAATAATAATAAAGCACTATTCCAAATGTCAACATCATTTGACAGTGTCAACTTTTACCTTGAAAAATAATGTCGACTGCTAACCCGAACTCCGCCTCGCGTCGTTCGGGTAACGGCAATCGCGTGCTGTAAAGCAACACTTTCCGCACTTGTTGGGAAAATAACTATAAAGCTAATAACAATGACATCTGATCACCTAAGTCCAATAATTATTTTTGTGGTTCATTTCTAGGCTATTCTTTTGTTTCGGCATTTGATGCGCTTTCTTATAATGGAGCCGTGATGAGCTTTGGATATGGGTAATTAATTCTGTACCAAACTCACCTGGTTATGGTGATCCGGGAACCAAGGAAAAATCCTACTCTAAAAGTTTCCTGTTTAGCATTTTCTGTGTAAATTCAATACAATTTTACACTTTTATGCGTGCAAGCCAATAAATTAAATAAATAGATAAAAATAAGTAAATAAATAAATAAAATATTTATTAGCCCAAAGACATTACATATGTGCAGACATCGTCCAAATGTGTTGAAAGTGTATCAAAATACCAAGTTATACAAAAAAGAGAAAACCGAAAACCTCAAATCAAACTGAAGCCACCGAACATTACTCTGCAAAAAAATCTTTCAAGCCGTAAAAACATCATCCAGTCAAATAAGCCTTCAATTTAGCTTGAAAAGACCGCACACTGTTACAGTCCCTAAGATAGAAAGGTAAGAAATTAAATAGTTCAAGACCCAAAAATTTAGGGGCATTTTTTCTTACATTAAGATCATACAAAAGTATATACAAAAATTACCTTTTTGTCACGTATCGCACGAATAAAGCTTAGATTCCTGTATAAACCTGGACTTATTCTTAAAAATACAAGTGCGCAGTCAATAGATATTTAGAAACTGCAGCTGAAGCCCCAAATTCAGTACGCAGAATGTATAAGAGAGTATAGGTTGTTGCGCGTATTATTTTCTTCTAAGAAACAAAGGCTCAAGCTTTGGACTTCAGCCACTTTTCTAAAATGTAATGGCTAATTTTGTACCGAATTCACTTGATTATGGTGATTTGGCAACCAAGGAAAATCATTCTCCAAAAGTCTGCTTTTTCACATTTTCTTTGGAAACTCAATAAAATTTAGTACCTGTTCGCGTGCAAGTCAATAGAGTAAATAAACAAAAATATTTATTAATTCTAATACATTACAAATTTGTACACATCGTCAGAGTGATTTAAAAGTGTACCAGAACACCAAATTATACAAAAAAGAGAAAACCGAAAACCACAAGCAACCCATAGACTGATTCACTTCTCAAATAAAACTGAAAGCACCAAGCACTAATCGTTCAAGCTGTAAACACATCCTTAAATCAAATAGCTTGTTACAATCCCTAAGATAAAAAAGTAAGAAATTAAAAATATTCCAAAAAGTTGGGTCAATTTTTCAATACATAAGATTTTACAAAGGCAAAAAGATCACACCTTTATCGTGTATCGTATAAATGAATCTGTATGAACCAGGACTTAATCTAAAATACAGGGTGTTCCCTAACCTCGGTAAAAAAACGAAACTGGTGAAACCTCACGTAATTTTAAGAAGAAAATGTAGTATAAATTTTTTTCGAATGTCGCTTCATTTTCAAAATACAGGGTGTTGGAAAATTTTTTTTTTTCCGGTTTTCTTTTTATGAATAAATAATAAGAAGCGACATTCGAATAATATTTGCACACCTTAATATGGGGTTTGAGCACTTTATTTTGTGTTCATGTTGACCTTCTCATCTAATTCATTGGCGGAGATCCGGGTAACGACTACTAGAATTTCGCAAAAAGTAATAATACGGGCCCGTTAAACGCTCAAAATTCTTATGTTATGTGATAAAAAATATAATTTTTAGCAAATTAAGTCTCTTGCATTTTTCTCGTATCTCTTACAGTTTTCGAGTACAAAATTTTTTTCTAGTTCACGGTTCACGTCACAAGAATCTCATCATTTTGTTGTTTAAATAAACGAGTAGGCTTTGCGTGAATACAAAATAAAGTGCTCAAACCCTTTATTAAGGTGTGCAAATATTATTCGAATGTCGCTTCTCATTATTTACTGATAAAAAGAAATCACGAAAAAAAATTTTTTTGCAACACCCTGTATTTTGAAAACTAAGCGATATTCGAAAAAATTTTATACCACATTTTCGTCTTAAAATTACGTGAGGATTCACCAGTTTCATTTTTTTACCGAGGTCAGGAAACACCCTGTATATAACTGCACAGCCAATAAATACGCAGTTAAAATCCCGAATTGAGTGAACAGAATGTGTAGGAGTGACGCTGCCCCGCGCCGGTTAATATGAAATGTGTATTATCCTCTTCTCACAAACAAAGACATCAATCACATGCCAGGATAGAAGCACGCGAGGATTACCCCTCTTGAAAAGCAGAACAATTCTACGAACCTTCAGTTGACTGGGAAATTTGTCTGATATAAAGCTTAAATTGATTTAAAAATCCTGGGTCTCAAGGATATTATTTACCTGACTCATTGGTACGTCATGCTTTTCAGTCGACCACTTATTTTTTAGCTTATTATATTCCATTCGAATTATTAGAAAAAAATCGTTTCTGGCAGTACTGTTTTTGTAAAGGTTTTTACCCGGCTATTGTGAGCCATTTTAGCGACTTTCTATGAGGATCTATCACCACGGGAAAAGATCTCAATAAAAGAGAGAGATCTCTTAGGTTAGTGCTTGACCACGTTACCTCATCGCTAATCCATCCTCTGATCACAGACCGTTTTTTACGTTTTGTTACAGGAAAATGTCTATCAATATAGTTTATGAAACGCTCAAGAAAAAGGCCAAAAGCCTCATCTATATTATTCAAGCAGTATAGCCCAGTTCGGATTTAAATACCCTTTTGGCACTGATCGAAGAACTCTAGTCTTGTAGGAATAAGAAATAATATTGGGTATATTTAAGCCGATTTTAGAATTAAAAAAATCTATTGATGCGATGGTCGGAAAAGGTTTGTCTATTAGAATAAGCCTGCATGGGTCACCATAACACTTTACAATAGCAGTACCCAAAGTTCGAACAGTACTGGGTTCATGAATTCTAGTTGGCCACAGTCGGAATCGGATCAAAAATTATTGATAAAATGTTACTACGATAAAAAAGAATATTAAAATCACAACGTAAAGGCAAGTAAATATTTGACTTATACAAATAATGCAAGACTCTTTCCCAACTTAACTAGGAATACGGACATATTCCCATTTGGAGACCTATAGCACTTTTTTCATTATTATCCAGATGAACCGCACACAGATAGACAATTCACAACAAAATTGAGAGACATCAATTTTGCGAGATTTCACACCGCACTTTATCCAACCGCTGATACCACCCCTTTAGCAGCAACACTACAATAAAAAAAACTATCAAGATAACAATTATTAAAATGAATTGATTTTATACTATCGTTTGTTGCCCTTATTTTCTGCAAGCAAGCACAATTATATCAAAGGAAGTCAAGTTCTATACAGTTTATCGATTCCAGGGAGAGATCCTACACCTTAATCACCAAAAAATCTGGATTACATTTTTACGTAGGAAAATTTACTGTTCTTGTGTCTTTCTGAGTATTTAGAATTTATTCTTTCACCAATCATTTATGGGAACTTTACTTTACAACTTCAGCTGTGGTCTCTGGGTGCAGACGATAAACATGCACATCCAAAAATTTCGAAACTGTTTAAAATTTCAAAAAAATAAGGCTAAGATATTTTACTTATACATTTCAGCAATTCAGCAATACGATGTTCATTTTAATACTGAAGCCGTATCAAAATATTTATGAAGAACAGCTACCAGTTCAAATATCTCAGTGAATTCTCATTTTATTAGCTTCACGATTGGCTAGAAGATGTAAATGAATTGAGAATTGCTGATATAAACATGTCAAGTAATATTTACCTTCACTGAGGAAAATTTGGTTTTTATTGAGATGTGAATAAAGCGTTCACATTTGGAAAAAGACTTAAATGGTTTTTGATGATATTTGTGTTTATGCCAAAAAGCAATAAGATGAAAATTATAAACGATATACAGGGTCACAATTCGCTTCTCACTAATGGGATCTCGTAAACGGTAAGAGATATAGCAAAGTTAAAATAAGGGCAAAGTTGCGCAATTTAGTGCCCAGTATTTTGATGCTTTGAAGTTTGAGATATATAAATTCGAAGGAAAATTGTGTGCAATTTTGTTGAAACTTCCAATTGTTAGATTCTGTAGTCCCTGCAAATATAATTAATGTCAAACTTGAATATTGGAATTGTGATACTTGACAATGTAATTTTCAGCGAATGATTGTACTATAATGATGTTCGCAAATGATATATCAACATAGACTCCTGTGGACCTGAAACTAAAAGCAAATCGTATTTATTTATTTTTGATATTAAATATAGGTACAGAAAACTATGTTATTTTAATTTTTTTTCAGGTAGATAATTCATGCATTTGCTCAGATGGATTTATTTACGTTTCTGGTGCAATTTTTAGGTGTAATTGTTGGATGAACATTTAACATGGCAAACTCATTTGGGCTATAGTATAATAAAATAAATTATGTCTCCTTCATTTCCCAAGCCGAGGGAAACTTTTACGCAGTGAAGTTCGTCAGTCATTTTTGTTCGAATAGTGTACCTACTTTGAGGCTGTTGTGTAAATATTGAGCGCATATATTAAAGAAAATGTTTAATTTTTTTTTATGGCAGTGGCACACACACTAAAGGCGCTCGACCAGCGGTGTGTGTGCAAAGATGTTGATTGACACGGCTCTTGAATATTTGTAAGTTGTAATTAGTGGGAAACAGATGTCCTGGGAGTGAGTTCCACAGTGATGCAGTGCGCCAGACAAAGGAGTTCTTGTAAAGCGATGTTCTAGGTGTTTCCAGTTGTACGACGAACTGGTGCGCTCTTGCCGTCTGTCGTGACTGTCTGACAGGAGCTGCCAGGGGCGGGATGAGGCGGACCAAATCCTGGGAACAGCTGCCATGTAAGTATGTGTAAAACAGAGATATCTCGGCTATATGTCTGCGATGTTCCAGACTATCTAGATTCCGGGTAAACTCCGGGTCGCCGACGAGACGCACAGCTCTCTTCTGAATGGAATCCAGCAGCTTTAGGGTGTGCTTTGGTGCGGCACCCCAGATATGTGAGCAATATTCTAAGCACGGTCTTATTTGCGCTTTGTAGAGCAAGAGCCACTGCTGCGGTGTATAGAGTTTTTTGTTGCGAAATAGCGCACCAAGCTTCTAGGAGGCTGATTTTGCGATGTTAGCAACGTGGTCATGCCAGGACATATTGCTGTTGACCGAGATACCCGGGCGGCAGTCCGATTGACGAGGATGAAGGAATGGTCGACCCTGCCATAATGATGTCAGGGCCCGCTGTATTGGCCCTCTTGGTAAACGTGGCTGCTGCTGTTTGAACTTTCTCCAGGTCTTGATTAATTGCTGTAATCTGCTCCTCTCTGCGGTGATGAGTCTCAGTCGCTGGTAAAGGTTTTTCTGATCTAAAGTGGGAGACAAGGGTGCTGTCATCAAAACTGTAAACAGGATTATTTGGTTCGGTCAGCAGGTCATTAACATAGATGAGGAACAGAGTTGGTGAAAGTTTTGCGCCCTGAGGCACGCCCGCGTTGATGGTGAACGTGTCCGAGATGTGCCCATCGACTGCAACGTGCAGAGATCGGCTCTTAAGGAAACTGGCAAGCCAGCTGCAGAGAGAGGCTGGCAGTCCGAAGAACGGTAGTTTGTTGAGCAGTCCGTCATGCCAAACTCGGTCGAATGCCTTTGAAATATCCAACGCAATCGCTCGAGACTCTTCGTAGTTCTCAATTGCCCTACTCCATATATGAGTGACATAGGGGGGACAGTCAACAACAGTGCCTGTAAGTTAAAGGTGTTTAGAATATACCAGTACTTAAAACACAAAATAAAAAGTTAATGCACAGTAAGGCACTTCCAGGTGGCTTAGGTACTACGCCAGAGAGGAAAAAATTGAAAGGAGAGGCAACAGTAAGCGTCGGCACCTTTCTGTTGGTGTATCCATTTTTGGTGACCTTGACTCTGCTCCGTTGACAACAATACCACTAAGTATCGGGAGAAAAAAAATTAAGCTAATGACAATGACGTCTGATCACCTGAAATCGGCTGATGGTGTTTTGATTTTGACAATCATACCAGAGATAAAATAACTAAAAGGGGAGGCGGCAGCCTGTCAATTGATTTTGTATGCGCATGTCCAAGCACAAATGGTATAATTGTCAAAATCAAGACACCATCAGGGGATCAGATATCATTGTCATTAGCTTAAAATATTTTTCTCCCGATACTTAGTGGTAATGTTGTCAACGGAGCAGAGTCAAGGTCACCAAAAACGGATACACCAACATGAAAGGTGCCGACGCTCTGATTATACCCGTTGTGCTTGGACATGCGCATACAAAATCGAATGACAGGCTGTCGCCTCAACTTTTAAGTTTTTTCCTCTCTGACTACGCTGTATTGGAGTACATACAATACTTTGAAGTAAGAATATATGTATTACTAAAATTACATTTTGTAAAGTGTATCTCAAAGTATATCATCTTAGCTTTCGGTTACATGTGGCCTATTTTAATAAAAATTCATTGTTGTATATCTGAAAGGTCTACACGGTGACCTAAGTACAATTTTAATAATGCCATTTGCTTGACACTATTTTGCACAGAAATCCTGTCCCTTTTATCAAAAGCAGGTAGCTCCGTCCAACTCGTATTCGCTTTGCCATTGTTAATTGACCACAGAGTCGGTGCAATTAATGTAATAAATAACCTAATCAGTCTTGAGAAAACTTCTGTGTTGCACATTTGGGAAATTGATTGAAGTACTGAGTGTGAGGTGTATATAGAAACTTTAGGGTGCCACTAGTTTTTTGTTCTGTGGCGCCCAGGAAAATTGTCGCTCTGCATCTATTAGAAATCACTTGTCATTAAATGAAAAACAAATTGTTAATCATCAAGAAAGATGCTCTGAAGGAATCATTCTTACTTACAAAAACACCAATATCGTCTATAAAAGATATTGTAAACTGTAAAAGAATGACAAAAAAGGAAAAAACGCAGCAATTTTCAACAGCATCGCTTAAACGATTGCCAACAAGTCCGCCATAAGAAGAAGAATATAGACCCTCTTTGAAGAACAAGTTATTCGTACTTTGGATAAATTTAAAATGAAGCTGGAACAAGACGAAGCAAATATAAATATTGGTTTAGCCACCCTTTACGTAGTCGTTTCCACAATGGGCTTTAATTATCACAGGCAAGAAGCAGACTGCGGATTTGTAGATTTAATTACCTGCAACAAGTTAAGAAATATCGATAAAATACATCTATATATCAACAGCATGAAACATGGTTTGACATTCATGACACAGTACCCATTGGATGGGTCGAGTCCAGTTCAAAGTGCCAGAAGAAAGCACCTTCAAATAAAAGAAAAAGTTTTACAGCAATTCATGCTGGATCGGAAGATGTATGGAGTTCAAACTGGCTGATGTTGTCTGACAAGAATATTAAGGATTAGAGCTTGGACTACCATGCAGACATAAATATACGGATCTTTTCAAAAATTGTTTGAAAATTATCTTTTCAAAAGTATCCCCAAACATAGTGCGATTATATGGGTCATCCAAGTTATCACAGTCGTCTGCTATATACAGATCAAGTACTAAAACTGAAATAGAAGAATATTTATTAGGAAATGACATTTACTTTGAATTTAGTCACATGCCAATAGAGCAAGGTTTAGAATTATGAATTAGACTTAGCAATAAAAACAATACGTATGTGAGAACTTGCCGAAACAGATGATGTATCATCAGAGAGTAAAAAACTTAAAAGGAGAGGCGACGCCTGTCAATCGATTTTGTATGCGCATGCCCAAACACAAAGAGTATAATTGTCAAAATCAAAATATCATCAGCCGATCAGATGTCATTGCTTTAAATATTTTCTCCCGATACTTAGTGGTATTGTTGTCAACGGAGCAGAGTCAAGGTTACCAAAAACGGGTACACCAACATAAAAGGTGCCAACGCTTATTGTCGCCTCTCCTTTTAGTTTTTTCTCTCTCTGGTATCATACCGTCTTGCATCTTCTTCCATATCATTGTTATTTAACCCTATGGAGCAAATATGACACCACAGGCAGGAACGCCAAACTGCAGGCAGGAACGCCAAACTGGTGAGAGCAGATTGATTACGGGGAGTGACGCCACCGCCATTCCGAGTTGCCACGGTATGAAGCCCATCAAATCTCATCGTCCTCCCCCAGGCTGAAGAACACCGAAGCACAAAGTCTGGAGCTGATCAATGACAGTTTGCGATAAGAGAAGTTGCATTGTATTAGCAGACAGGAGCGACAAACTCGTGAGAGCACTTTGATTACGTGGAGTGACGCCTCCGCCATTCCGAGTTGCTACGGGATGTGGCCCATCAAATCCCATCGTCCTCCCCCAGGCTGGGGAACACCGAAGTACAAAGTCTGGAGCTGATCAATGACAGTTTGTGACAAGAGGGGCTGCATTGTATTAGCAGGCAGGAACGTCAAACTGGTGGGAGCAGTTTGATTACGAGGAGTGACGCCCCCGCCATTTCGAGTTGCCACGGGATGTGGCCCATCAAATCTCATTGTCCTCCCCCAGGCTGGAGAACACCGAAGTACAAAGTCTGGAGCTGATCAATGACAGTTTCTGACATGAGGGGTTGCATTGTATTAGCAGGCAAGAACGTCAAACTGGGTGAGATCAGTTTGATTACGGGGAGTGACGCACCCGCCATTCCGAGTTGCCACGCGATGTGGCCCATCAAATCTCATTGTCCTCCCCCAGGTAGGAGAGCACCGAAGTACAAAGTCTGGAGCTGCTCAATGACAGTTTGTAACAAGAGGGGCTGCATTGTATTAACAGGCAAGAACGTCAAACTGGTGAGAGCAGTTTGATTACGGGGAGTGACGCACCCGCCATTCCGAGTTGCCACG
>MU185435.1:60502-78577 GCA_016904865.1 Pissodes strobi | reverse complement strand
ATAGTCAGCGATCTTGCATTGCTATACAGATTTAGCTCCCTACAACTACTACGTAGTTATTGACAAGATAAGTTAAACATAAACCAGTTATTTTCTCTTTTATTTCCATCCTCTTGAGTTATCGATATTGGATATAAAGATTATGCGTTTACCCTTGGATGAGAACTGAATTTTGAATGATTTATGTTAAAAATACATTTAATTGACTAATGGAATTTAAACGCTGCCTTAAAATACCTAAATTTCTGATTCGTACCGCATTACCTATATCCTATCTGCCATCTGCCAGAAAAATTTCCCGTTTCGTGCCGAAGCTCCAGTCGCTACGAAATACCACGCAGGAACCTATTTCGTATTGAGTCATAAAGACACTTGGTTCAGTTTGGATTTGAAGAAAGACATACTTTGACATTGGAAAATACGACCTTTTAAATAGTATTCATATTAAACGTTTTATTGCTGTGGGTACTCTAACCCTTAAGATCAATTACGCGTTCTTGCTAATCGAGAAGGAAATTTGAGGCAGTTAGATATTATGATACACGGTACCAACAGAGAGAGAAAAAAAGTAAAGGGTAGGGCGACAACAAGCGTCGACACCTTTCATGTTGGTGCACCCGTTTTTGGTGACCTTGATTCTGCTCCGTTGTCAACAATACCGCTAGGTATAGGGAGAAAAATATTTTTTCTATGACCGTGCGTTTGTACCCACTTTCCCGCACGCATTTCAGTTTTGAAAGTGTCACTTTCCCGCACTAGTATACGGAAAGTAATTTTTTCCCGCACGCGGGAAAATAAAAATGTCAATTTTAACATGAATTAACTCCGCTGGAACTCATTTGCAGAATTCAATAAATTGTGTTTTTAACATTAGTGTTCATAATAATTGGTAATAATTCACCTTGAGATTCGATACTTTAGTTTAACTTATCTTAATTTGTCTGTGTAAATCCACCTTTAATCTTCCCGATTACGAGTTAATAATAATAAAGCACTATTCCAAATGTCAACATCATTTGACAGTGTCAACTTTTACCTTATAAATATAAATATAATGTTCCCAACTCATGCGTAGAGTGCCTTTCCCGCACTCGACTGCTAACCCGAACTCCGCCTCGCGTCGTTCGGGTAACGGCAATCGCGTGCTGTAAAGCAACACTTTCCGCACTTGTTGGGAAAATAACTATAAAGCTAATAAAAATAACATCTGATCACCTAAGTCCAATAATTTTTTTTGTGGTTCATTTCTAGGCTATTCTTTTGTTTCGGCATTTGATGCGCTTTCTTATAATGGAGCCTGGAGCTTTGGATATGGGTAATTAATGCTGTACCAAACTCACCTGGTTATGGTGATCCGGGCACCAAGGAAAAATCCTACTCTAAAAGTTTCCTGTTTAGCATTTTCTGTGTAAATTCAATACAATTTTACACTTTTATGCGTGCAAGCCAATAAAGTAAATAAATAAATAAAAATAAGTAAATAAATAAATAAAATATTTATTAGCCCAAAGACATTACATATGTGCAGACATCGTCAAAATGTGTTGAAAGTGTATCAAAATACCATGTTATACAAAAAAGAGAAAACCGAAAACCTCAAATCAAACTGAAGCCACCGAACATTACTCTGCAAAAAAATCTTTCAAGCCGTAAAAACATCATCCAGTCAAATAAGCCTTCAATTTAGCTTGAAAAGACCGCACACTGTTACAGTCCCTAAGATAGAAAGGTAAGAAATTAAATAGTTCAAGACCCAAACATTTAGGGGCATTAAGATCATACAAAAGTATATACAAAAATTACCTTTTTGTCACGTATCGCACGAATAAAGCTTAGATTCCTGCATGAATCTGGACTTATTCTTAAAAATACAAGTGCGCAGTCAATAAATATTTAGAAACTGCAGCTAAAACCCCAAATTCAGTAAGCAGAATGTATAGGAGAGTATAGGTTGTTTCGCGTATTATTTTCTTCTGAGAAACATAGGTATCGTATGCCAGGGTAGAAGCACCCCAAAAGGAAATGCCATAGTTCAACCTGCTATCGCCCGTACATAATATAAGCTTAATAACTGATTTACGGTCAATACATGCCGTATTGCCGTACGTAACAAATTTGATTCAGTATTGCACACAACGTCTGCAATGTTGTTTCAAAGATAAAAATCATTAATTTTTATACCTATAAAAGGCTAGCACATGCACTAAAGTTGTCATCACTGTAATATCTGTAACTTCACTTATGTGCAAAATAAAACTAATAGGTCTCAAGATTGACCCTTCTGGAGTGTTCAGTGTCAGTCCGTCTCTATCCTGACGAAACTCTCCCCCTGATATTTTTTGTTTGACAATCAAGCATTTGTCAACATAAAAAAGCAAAAAAAAACAGTCCAGCGAGTCAAACGGCTTGGCCGAAAAAATCCTGTGATTGACGCAGTCGAATCCCCACAGGGCACTCACCTACGTCAACTATCTTCAAATTCCTCTTATAGAACTTATGAATGACACTGCTCCTGGACCTTCCTGCTAGATACACATGCTGAATTCAGTTGATTATATGAAATGTAGAAAAAAAAGGTAAAAGCTACAATAAAAATGCGTGCTTAAGAAGTTTAGAAAATGATGAAAGACTACTACTGGTCTATAATTATTATCTATAGAGTTCGGGTCGCCCCTCTTAAAAAGCGAAACAACTTTACCAACCTTCAGTTGGGTGGGAAATTTGTCTGATTGTTGTAAAGCTTAAGTTAATTAAAAAAATAGGGGTTCAAAGGTATATTTACCGACTCTCTTGACATGAGTCACTGTTAACGTCATCCTTTCCAGCCAATCACTTATTTCTTAGCGTATTACTAATTATAACTTCGCCACTCATAATAATTAGTAACCTGACATTGTAATGGGACGCAGGAAAAAAAGTATTGAAATTTTTCTTGACATAACCAGGGAAATTAAAAGTATTCAAATTGTTTTTATTAATATTATAAGCTTCCGACACTACTGCAGGATCATTTTTTTTATTGTGATATTAGGTCCTAGCACTTCTAGATTTTCCTGATAACTCTGGCCCCACATTCCAAGCCACTCTATTCGGATAGAAGAGAAAACTCATGCCTTTCAGGGTTCTTACCAGGCTATTGCGAACTTTTTTAGCGGCTTTGCAGGAATCTACCAAAACAGGAGAAAAGATCTCGATAAAAGAAACAGATCTTTTAGGAAAAAGTGTCTCAAAGTAGTTTAAGAAGCATTAAAGAAATTCGCCTAAAGCCTATATCATTTAAGCATTGCTTTGTCGTTGATACTAGAAGGGAGCCAGTTAGATATGATAGATATGATGATATATGGTACCAAACCAGGTTAGGTTTACCTACATGTAACTTTTTGCTGCATTATATATGGTACGAAACGGCCATAAAACACATTGAGAAAATTGAAAGACATTAAAGATCTTCAAGTCTTGAGAAAATGCTTTTAAAGTAAAGTTCTTTTCGATCGTCTTATGTTTGAAGTCCAATAATTATTTATGTGACTCAGGTCTTTTATGTTTTGGTAGTTGATGCGCTTTCTTAAAGGGAAGGCTCAAGCTTTGGACTTCAACTCACTTTTCTAAAATGTAATAGCTAATTCTGTACCAAATTCACCTGGATTATGGTGATTTGGCAACCAAGGAAAATCCTTCTCCAAAAGTCTCCTTTTTCGCATTTTCTTTGGAAACTCAATAAAATTTTTTACCTTTACGCGAGCAGATCAATAGATTTACTCTATTGATTTGCACGCGTAACTAACCTAAACAACATATTTATTAATCCAAATACATCATTTGTAGACATCGTCAGAGTGATTTAAAAGTGTACCAGAATACCCAAATTATACAAAAAGAAAAGAGAAAACTGAAAACCACAAGCAACCCATAGACTGATTCACTTCTCAAATCAAACTGAAAGCACCAAGCACTAATCTTTCAGGCTGTAAACACATCCTTAAATCAAATAGCTTGTTACAATCCCTAAGACAAAAAGTAAGAAATTAAAAATATTCCAAAAAGTTGGGTGAATTTTTCAATACGTAAGATTATACAAAGGCATAAAAAAAATCACACCATAGTCGTGTATCGTATAAATGAATCTGTATGAACCTGGACTTAATCTAAAATATATAACTGCACAGCCAATAAATAGGCAGTTAAAATCCCGAATTGAGTGAACAGAATGTGTAGGAGTGACGCTGCGTTAATATGAAATGTGTATTATCCTCTTCTCACAAACAAAGACATCAATCACATGCCAGGATAGAAGCACGCGAGAATACCCCTCTTGAATAGCGGAACAATTCTACGAACCTTCAGTTGACTGGGAAATTTGTCTGATGTAAAGCTTAAATTGATTTAAAAATCCAGGGTCTAAAGGATATTATTTACCTGACTCATTGGTACGTCATGCTTTTCAGTCGACCACTTATTTTTTAGCTTATTATATTCCATTCGGATTATTAGAAAAAAATCATTTCTGGCAGTACTGTTTTTGCAAAGGATTTTACCAGGCTATTGTGAGCTATTTTAGCGACTTTCTAAGAATATATCATCACGGGAAAAGATCTCAATACAAGAGACAGATATCTTAGCTTAGTGCTTGACCACGTTACCTCATCGCCCATCTCCATCCTCTGTTTACAGATCGTTTTTTACGTTTTGTTACAGGAAATGTCATATACTTTATGAAACGCTCAAGAAAAAGGCGAAAGCCGTATAGCCCATTCGGATCCTCGGAAACCATCAGTTCGGATTTACATACCCTTTTGGCACTAATCGAAAAACTCTAGTCTTGTATAGGAATAAGAAACAACATTGGGCATGTTCAAGCCGATTTTAGAATTAAGAAAATCTACTGATGCGATGGTCGGAAAAGGTTTGTCTATTACAATAAGGCTGCATGGGTCACCATCATGATACAAAGAATAACATCATGGGTCACCATAACTCTTTACAATAACAATATCCAAAGTTCGAACAGTACTGGGTTCATTAATTCTAGTTGGCCACAGTCGGAATCAGATTAAAATTTGCCAACATGTTACTACGATAAAAAAACAATATTAAAATCGCAACGTAAAGGCAAATAAACATGTGATTTATGCAAATAAAGCAAGACACTTTCCAACTTATCTAGGAATACGGACATATTCCCATTTGGAGACCTATAGCACTTTTTTCAGTGTTATCCAGATGAACCGCACACAGATATACAATTCACAACAAAATTGAGAAACATCAATTTTGCGAGAGTTCACACCGCACTTTATCCAACCGCTGATACCACCCATTTAGCAGCAACACTACAATAAAAAAAAATTATCAAGATAATAATTATTAAAATTAATTGACTCTATGCTATTGTTTGTTGCCCTTATTTTCTGCAAACAAGCACAATTATATCAAAGGAAGTCAAGTTCGATACAGTTTATCGATTCCAGGGAGAGATCCTACACTTTAATAACCAAAAAATCTGGATTACAATTACGTAGGAAAAAAAACTTACTGTTGTTGTGTTCTGATACACGAATATCTTTCTGTGTATTCAGAGTTTATTCTTTCACCAATCATTTATGGGAACTTATTTTTTTCAAACTTCCAAAAATTTCGAAACTGTTTAAAATTTCAAAAAAATAAAGCTAAGTTATTTTACTTATACATTTCAGGAATACGATGTTCATTTTAATACTGAAGCCGTATCAAAATAGTTATGAAGAACAGCTACTAGTTCAAATATCTCAGTGAATTCTCGTTTTATTAGCTTCACGATTGGCTGGAAGATGTAAATGAATTGCGAATTGCTGAAAATAAACATGACAGGTAATATTTACCTTCATTGAGGAAAATTTGGTTTTTATTGAGATGTGAATACAGCGTTCACATTTGGAAAAAGATTTAGCAGAAACACATGTGATGATATTTGTGTTTATGCCAAAAAGCAATAAGATGAAAATTATATATAAACGATATACAGGGTGAAACAAATTCCCTTCTCAATATTGGGATCTGGTAAATGGTAAGAGATACAGCAAAGTTTAAATTAGGGCAAAGTTGCGCAATTTAGTGCCTATTATTTTGATTTGAGATATATAAATTCGGAGGAAAATTGTGTGCAATTTTGTTGAAACTTGCAATGGCTAGATTCTGTAGTCCCTGATGCAAATATAATTAATGTCAAAATTGAACATTGGAATTGTGATACTTGACAATGCAATTTTCAGTGAATGACTGTACTATAATGATGTTCGCAGATGACATATCAAGATAGACTCCTGTGGACCTGACAATGAAAGCAAATAGTATTTATTTATTTTTTATATTATATATACAGAAAACTACGTTATTTTCACTTTCAAGTAATTCATGAGCTCAGATGGATTTAAACGTTTCTGGTGCAATTTTCAGGTGTAATTTTTGAATGAACATTTACATGGCAAACTCATTTGGACTATAGTATAATAAACTAAATTATGTCGTCTTCATTTCCCAAGCCGAGGGAAACTTTTACGCAGCGAAGTTTGTCAGTCATTTTTGTTCGAATAGTGTACCTACTTTGAGGCTGTTGTGTAAGTTTGGGTTATTAAGCGCAGATATTAAAGAAAATGTTTATTATAAACAGTGCCTCTGAGTTAAAGGTATTTACAATATACCAGTACTTAAAACACAAAATACAAAGCTAATGCACAGTAAGGCACTTCCAGGTGGCTTAGGTACTACGCCAGAGAGGAAAAATTGAAAGGAGAGGCAACAGCAAGCGTCGACACCTTTCTGTTGGTGTACCCTTTTTTGGTGACCTTGACTCTGCTGCGTTGACAACAATACCCCTAAGTATCGGGAGAAAAAAAATTAAGCTAATGACAATGACATCTGATCACCTGAAATCGGCTGATGGTGTTTTGATTTTGACAATTATATCAGAGAGAAAATAAATAAAGGGAGAGGCGACAGCCTGTCAATCGATTTTGTATGCGCATGTTGTATGTACAAAGGGTATAATTGTCAAAATCAAGACACCATTAGGCGATTTCAGGTGATCAGATATCATTGTCATTAGCTTAAAATGTTTTCTCCCGATACTTAGTGGTATTGTTGTCAACGGAGTAGAGTCAAAAACCAAACCAAAAACAGGCACACCAACAAGAATGGTGCCGACGCTTATTGTCGCCTCTCCTTTTAGTTTTTTTCTCTCTCTAGTTATACCCGTTATGCTTGGACATGCGCATACAAAATCTAATGACAGGCTGTCGCCTCACCTTTTGAGTTTTTTTCCTCTCTGATTACGCTGTAGTGGAGTACATACGATACTTTGAAGTAAGAATATATGTATTACTAAAATTATATTTTGTAAAGTGTATCTCAAATATATATGTTGTATATCTGAAAGGTCTACACGGTGACCTAAGTACAATTTTAATAATGCCATTTGCTTGTCACTATTTTGCACAGAAATCCTGTCCCTTTTATTAAAAGCAGGTAACTCTGTTCAACTCGTATTCGCTAAGTTTATAGAGTTTGCCATTTTTAATTAGCCACAGAGTCGGTGCAATTTCGATGTCGATGTAATAGATAACCTAATCAGTCATGAGTAAACTTCTGTGTTGCATATTTGGGAAACTGGTTAAAGTACTGAGTGTGAGCTGTATAGAAACTTTAGGGTGCAACTAGTTTTTTGTTCTGTGGCGCCCAGGAAAATTGTCGCTCTGCAGTTAGTAGAAATCACTTGCCATTAAATGAGAAACAAATTGTTATAATCATCAAGAAAGATGCTTTGAAGGAATCAATTCTACTTACAAATGAGCCAATATCGTCTATAAAAGATATTGTAAACTGTAAAAGAATGACAAAAAAGGAAAAAACGCAGCAATTTTCAACAGCATCGTTTAAACGATTGCCAACGAGATGTCATAAGAAGAAGAATATAGGCCCTCTTTGAAGAACAAGTTATTCATACTTTGAATAAACTTAAAAGGAAGCTGGAACAAGATGAAGCAAATATAAATATTAGTTCTGCCACCCTTCACGGAGTCGTTTCCACATTGGGCTTTAATTATCGCAGACAAGAAACAAGAAGCAGACTGCGCCAAGATTTAATTACCTGCAGCAAGTTAAGAAATGTTGATAAAAACATCTATATTTCAACATCAATAAACATGGTTTGACATTTATGACACCCAATGGATGGGTCGATTCCAGTTCAAAGTGCCAGAAGAAGGCACCTTCAAATAAAAGAAAAAGTTTTACAGTAATTTATGCTGGATTGAAGGATTTCAAACTGGCTGATGCTGTCTGACAAGAATATTAAGGATTAGAGCTTGGACTACCATGAAGACATAAATATACGGATCTTTTCAAAAATTGTTTGAAAATTATTTCAAAAGTATCCCCAACATAGTGCGATTATATGGGTCATCCAAGTTATCACAGTCGTCTGCTGCATAGAGCGTCAAACAGATCAAGTACTAAAACTGAAATAGAAGAATATTTATGAGGAAATGACATTTACTTTGAATTTAGTCACGAATAGAGCAAATTTTAGAACTATGAATTAGACTTAACAATAAAAACAACTTGCCGAAACAGATGTATCATCAGAGAGGAAAAAACTTAAAAGGAGAGGCGATAGGCTGTCAATGGATTTTGTATGCGCATGTTCAAACACAAAGGGTATAATTGTCAAAATCAAAATATCGTCAGCCGATTTCAGGTGATCAGATGTCATTGCTTCAAATATTCTTCTCCCGATACTTGGTGGTATTGTTGTCAACGGAGCAGAGTCAAGGTTACCAAAAACGGGCACACCAACATGAAAGCTGCCGACACGTATTGTCGCCTCGTCTTTCCGTTTTTTTTCTCTCTGGTATCATAACGTCTTGCATCTTCTTCCATATCATAGTTATTTAACCCTATATGGAGCAAATGTGACACCACAGGCAGGAACGCCAAACTGGTGAGAGCAGTTTGATTAAGGGGAGTAAAGCCACCGCCATTCCGAGTTGCCACGGGATGAAGCCCATCAAATCTCATCGTCCTCCCCCAGGCTGAAGAACACCGAAGCACAAAGTCTGGAGCTGATCAATGACAGTTTGTGACAAGAGAAGCTGCATTGTATTAGCCGGCAGGAACGACAAACTGGTGAGAGCAGTTTGATTACGTGGAGTGACGCCCCCGCCATTCCGAGTTACTACGGGATGTGGCCCATCAAATCCCATCGTCCTACCCCAGGCTGGGGAACACCGAAGTGCAAAGTCTGGAACTGATCAATGACAGTTTGTGACAAGAAAAGCTGAATTGTATTAGCAGGCACGAACGTCAAACTGGTGAGAGCATTTTGATTACGGGGAGTGACGCACCCGCCATTCCCAGTTGCCATGGGATGTGGCCCATCAATCTCATCGTCCTCCACCAGGCTGGAGAATACCGAAGTACAAAGTCTGGAACTGATCAATGGCAATTTGTGACACGGGGTTCTGCATTGTATTAGTAGGCAGGAACGTCAAACTGAGCGCAGTTTCATTACGGGGAGTGACGCCCTCGCCATTTCGAGTTTGCCACGGGATATGGCCCATCAAATCCCATCGTCCTCCTCCAGGCTGGAGAACACCAAAGTACAAAGTCTAGAGCTGATCACTGGGGAGTGGCCCAACAAACCCCATTCTTACCCCTGTCAGACTAGGGAGCACCAAAGGAATGAGTCTGAGGCCGATGCTTCCAGTGGAAGTGGCCCTAGGGGGTAGATGCATACGCCTACACGCATCGTCCGGTGAAAGACCACCCCACCAGAACTGGGAAGTGCTAAGTGGTTTTCCATATCACGTTCCGCTTCCGCGTTGGTGGTTCCGGGTTCCACAGTAGGAATATATGGACATGATGTTGCTTCCAGGATCAAAATATTCTGGAGGTAAACTCCCCGGCCATTCGGATCTCAGGGCACTGGGTGGCCCTGGGAGCCCGTCATTCCGCATTTCACAGACAGCAAAGATACCGAACCAATTTAGAATATATTTCTGCAACATAAGAGGCCTAAATACGAACATAAATTCGGTACACCAACATCTACAAGCAACCACACATACTAGCCCTTACAGAAACACAAGTATGTATTACAGCAACAACAGTAAACTACCCCTATCATGGTTACGACTTACACACTCCATTTAGACATAAGTTCGGAATATGCCTTTTTGTCCGAAGCGACCTTTCATGTCACCGCGAGGAAACACTCGAACCGAACAACCTTGACGTCATGTGGCTCAAGTTCAACGCCAAGGGATTTACCAAGTTTATCTGTTGTCTCTATCGCCCTCCGAGCGATAGAGCCTACCAAAGCTTTTTAACACTAGTTACCACTTTTGGCCCAATACAGGTCGATCACCCCAATTCAGAAATAATCGTTCTGGGAGACTTCAATGCCCACAACACCAACTGGCTCCAAACATCACAACAAGACCGACAACGAACGTAATAAGCTGAAGCATTTGCCATCAGTTGCGGGCTCACTCAACTTGTGGACGAACCAACTTGAATCTCAGAGAGGGGCGAATTCGCCGCCCTCATGGATCTTTTTCTAACCACCAATCCTGATCAGTACACAATTACAGTTTGTCCGCCATTAGGTACTTCCGACCACAAACTTATTACAACGGTTTGTGAATTGCCACTTCTACATAAGGATCCACCATTGCCTCGCAAAATCTGGCATTACAATTCTTCAAACTGGGACGATCTAATGGAGTTCTACCTAGATTTTTCTTGGCTCGACGTCTGCTTTGGTACTGACGACCCGTCAGTCTGCCGCGAAGAGATTACGCAAGTAATCTCCTCAGGAATGGAAGCATATATCCCAAAATTCATCAAGTTACCGTCAAAAGGAAAGTCCTAGTTCTACAGAAGATGCGAAAGAGCTGTAGGTAGGGAACAACAAGCCTACAAGTACTGGCAGCAAAATCAGACCGCTGAAAATTGCAACTATTTTGTCGAAACGAGAAACGAATGCAAACGTGTGATCGACGAAACTAAGGACAAACACAATCAAAGGATCAGGAATAAACTTTTGCAATGCCCCAGTGGCTCCAGGAATTTCTGGTGGGTAGCAAAGTACAAAACGGCTCTTTCACCTTTGACAGACGAACGTGGCATCACGGCGACTACAGCCAAGGAAAAAGCAAACATGCTCGCCAAAATGTTTTCATCGCACTCTACCTTAGACGTCCCCCAAGGCAAGGCTCTCCCCACCATATCGAGCATCAACACTACCATGGCAGAAGTCAAGTTTCATCACCGTGATATTCGTAAAGTCCTTAAAGAACTAGATACGCAAAAGGCATCAGGACCGGACGGAATAATACCTCCCATCGTCTTAAAGAACTGCGCCAACGAACTAACGCCTGTGTTTTCCAGGCCTTTTTCTCTGTCTTGCCGAAAAGAGATTTACTTATCTTCTTGGAAAGTCGCTCGAGTGCAACCTGTCCCCAAAAAGGCAAGAAAACCACGCCCTCAAACTATCGCCCAATTGCCTTGCTTCCAATAATCTCCAAAGTCATGAAACGTGTAGTAAATCAGCAACTACTCAAGTACCTAGAGAACAACAGAATAATCAGCGATAATCAATACGGCTTTCGCAAAGAGAGACCGACAGGAGATATATTGGCCTATGTCACTCATAGGAGTAGGGCAATTGAGAACTACGGAGAGTCTCGAGCGATTGCGTTGGATATATCAAAGGCATTCGACAGAGTTTGGCATGACGGACTGCTCAACAAACTGCCGTCCTTCGGCCTGCCAGCCTCTCTCTGCAGCTGGCTTGCCAGTTTCCTTAAGAACCGATCTATGCACGTTGCAGTTGATGGACACATCTCAGACATATTCACCATTAACGCGGGCATGCCTCAGGCGCAATTTTTTCACCAACTCTGTTCCTCATCTATATTAATGACCTGCTGACCGAAACGAATAATCCTGTTTACAGTTTTGCAGATGACAGTACCCTTGTCTCCCAATTTAGATCAGAAAAACCTTTACCAGCGACTGAGACTTATCACCGCAGACAGGAGCAGATTACAACAATTAATCAAGACCTGGAGAAAGTTCAAACTTGGGGCGACATAAATTTGGTCCAGTTCAATGCAGCAAAGACCCAAGCAGCCACGTTTACTAAGAGGGCCAATACGGAGGGACCTGACATCACTATGGCAGGATCGACCATTCCTTCGTCCTCGTCAATCGGATTGCTGGGTGTCTCGGTCAACAGCAATATGTCCTGGCATGACCACGTTGCTAACATCGCAAAATCAGCCTCCCAGAAGCTTGGTGCATTATTTCACCAACAAAAAACTGTATACACCGCAGCAGTTGCTCTTGCTCTACAAACGTGCTTAGAATATAGCTCATACATCTGGGGTGCCGCACCAAAGCACACCCTAAAGCCGCTGGATTCCATTCAGAAGAGAGCTGTGCGCCTCGTCGGCGACCCGGAATCTGGATAGTCTAGAACACCGCAGACCTGTGGCCAAGATGTCCCTGTTTTACAGATACTTTCACGGCAGGATATTGTCAGGATTTGGCCCGCCTCATCCCGCCCCTGGCAACGCCTGTCAGTCAGTCACGACAGATGGCAAGAGCGCACCAGTTCGTCGTATAACTGGAAACACCTAGAACATCGCTTTACAAGAATTCCTTTGTCTGGCGCACTGCATCACTGTGGAACTCCCTCCCAGGACATCTGTTCCCCCCTAATTACAACCTACAACTGTTCAAGAACCATGTCAATCCATCTTCCATTAATTTACAAATTGTTAATAATTGTTCTTTCATTATAAATATTAATAATAAATAGTAATTTATTATTTTTTTATTTCTTGACTAATCGCACACGCACCGCTCATCGAGTCTCCCTTTGATGTGTGTGCCACTTCCATAAAAAAAGTTAAATCAAAGGTGAGGGTGGAAAATGTGTCATAATATTTTATTTTCCTAATAAGTTTGGAAAATTGGAGTTTCCGCATGAGTTAGAAACAATGTTTTTTCTACGACCATGATGAACAAGACAAAAACGATAAAAAAAATTGAATACTTTTATTATTAATTTTCTTTTTTTACACACACTAAAGGGAGATCCTAGGGCACTCGATGATTATTTATTGTTAATATTTACAATGAAAGAACAATTATTAACAATTTGTAAATTAATGGCTGATGCCATTTCGTTCTTCACTGGCACATCAGGAAGACCATCATTCCATAACAAAAATGTTTACACTTCCCTACTTATACTCTAAGTAAGTTTCGGTTGAAATATGAATCAAATGTGTTAATAATTAACATATTGACGTGAGCTTGATTTTGACACATTTGTTTATATTCATTATTTTGACATGGTTACTGAGGAATGCTTTGTTATTTCTTGACATAATTTCGTCAGATATACAGAGGTTCTCATAAATTGAATTTATACTTACAAAATTAAAATGGCTTTTTTTGGGCAAATTTGCTTCTAAAATAAAATAATAAAAAGTAATAATGGTTAGTATTCAATATTCATGGGTATTAGCATAAAATGTGATTCAAAGTGAGTTAATTCTGTTTTATTTCTTATAATTATTCAACATACAACTTTTCTGCACTGAGTCAATAACTCCTATTGGGTCGGTTTTGACTGAGTGCGGAAAAGTAAGTCAAAAGCACAAGTGCGGAAAAGTACAACTTTTCACACTCAAATGCCTGCGGAAAAGTTCATTTTCCTACATGGTCGTAGAAAAAGTTGCTTACAGTTTTATAAACAATATAGGTACCGACCGAAAGCTGGGAAGGATCATTAAAGCATATTTTAAAACTCCAAGAGTCGTCTATTTATAAGTATAAAAATAATATACAATCCAGTGTTATTAACCTAAATAAAGACTTTGACAATGATACAGAATTAGGTTTAGATTTAACGAATTTATGAATTATGTGTTATTTATAATTTTTAGTATTATAAAATGTTATTGGCATCTTTCTAGGAAGTATTCTTACTATGTGAATTAAAATTACAGATATATACCTATATTTTTTTAATCCGTTTCTGAGTTTCACTCGTAAAATACCTGCTAGCCTGCTGTAATTCATATATTTTATCACTGATATGAAAATACAAGACGATAGGCGTCTTAATGTAATGAATTTAATTGTAATAGGCGTATACATCAATGAATAATGTATTGAAGTATACTAATCCAAAAAACAAAAGCTCGATAGATTCGTAAAACTGTGGTAAAAATTATCGATGGGCTACCATGCATATTTAATTTATTAATAAATTAATACGCTTTTCATTAACAAGAATGTATTCACACAGTAACACTTGTTACCACTCACTGTTCCTTGACTATTTTAATCTCAGTAGATCCATAAAACACCCTGAGAAGCTTATAAATACAAAAGGAAATGGGGTCCTCTTGTAACATTGAATTCTAAACAACTTTGAGCTTGTGCTGAGGGTTAAAATGTCTTATTATACTTGTCAAGGCGGGCTATTAAGGACTCTTCTTGTGCTTACTGCTTAGAACTTTTGACACCTGTTTTTCGTGTTTATGACACCAATTTGTATATAAAAAGAGTACCTGTATAATTGACTTTTGAGGGTTTCACGGGGCGTGACATTTCAAGAAATAGGGCATAGGGCAGTTATTCTGGGATTGGCTCTACGCTAATAATAAGTAGTATTGTTGATTATTTGCAGGGATTGAAATGAATAATTTAGGTACGCATGAAGTCCCCAGATGAGCTATAGCGGCTAGTTAAAATATGGTCGGGCCATAAATTGTAATAGTAATTAATTACTGTTTATGTCTATAACTTGGAAGCGGCTGTTCATAGGGTACGGGTGTTATAGAATATAAGAAAGCATATTATTTCTTAGGATTCCCTAAATTTTTCTGTACTAACAGATCTAGAGTATTTATAATATCTGAACATTATTTTAATTTTCAATATTGAAAAACGTATACTAATGAAGTTATTGAAATAAATCCGAAATCCTTAACTAACCAAATTGAAAGCGAGCCAATCAGTCTGCCACCGGTTGAATCTACTCATGATCCGTAACGGTTTTGCCAGTAAACAATTATTAGATGGATTCCCTGGCAGATGGTCGTTTACACCCTCCATAAATTAAATATCGGGGGAGTTTTGATAGAAGCCCTCCGGGATTTTTTATGTTTTTAATTGTATCGCGGCGGTTATTTATGTAATAGGTTGAGTGATATATTTTCCTGCCTGGATAGCCACATAATTTTAATCGGTTTCCGTTAGTTTTCCGAATTTGTCGATTTATGCTCTATCATTTCCGCTATTAGAAACGCGAATGTAGTGAGTCTTGGGGTCTGTTTGTATTTAAAGGCAGATAATAGGTATAGTCATTAAAACAGAAATATCTGTCTTAATTCTTTCCATATGCCAGTGGTGGGAATATCTTAAAATAGTAGGTATACAAAGTGCGTCTCAAATCGAGAATTAAATAAATATCAGATAATATTGAATTTCTCAGAAGTAGGACAACTCAAAAAAGTTAATTTTCCTCAGTAGTTTTCCAATTTTTTTTTTAAGTATATAGAGAAGTCTGTGAAAACGGGGATTAGGGCTTTGTCACGTTGTTGACGTAATGCATACAGCTCGTCTATTTTTACCAATTTTGAACATAAAAAAATAATAAGGAGTAAGACAGTATTTAAGGTTACTTTGCGACTAACTTAGCAATGGTATACCTAAATCAGGTTTATTATGGCAGTTAGCCCAGATATTAATGCAATAATAAAAATTATAAAAATGTAATAGGTATTTTTACAGCTATTTTTTGTAAAGATGGAATGGTTCCAATAAATATGATTTTCTTGATAATTGTTATATTAAAATAAAATGTTTCCTTTTGCTTGTTGTTGTGAAATGAGAATAATATGCAGATAGATATCTAATTTATTGGCAATTAAAACTTATTTTTGACATCCAATCAAGATTATACATAATGAGCGATTTTAGAACTACAATATTAAAGAATATCTTATTTTTTGTTTTTGCAACGAAGTAACTAAATACATTAATGTTATTAAAACAAAGTACACGGTAAACAAATAAATATAAAACGAACAACCTTCCTTATTACAGTTAAACAGTCTTCACAGTTGCACATTTGCTGTCTCAGTCATAATTGCGCTTTAGTAAATAAGGCACATAATCATCTTGATGATGGGTTTGAAAGCGATCTTAGTCATCTAAATTTTCGTCACATGCATGTAGCGCAATCAAATAAACCTTCATCGAATTCATTTCTGAAATTTTCAACACAATGTTCAATCAATTACAATACTTGTCCAACCTGTCCAACATTTTGCTCTCATTAAAGTTTTTCGGGGTTAGCACATTCTTATTGACCCATGAAACCAGCTCTATTCTTTCCGTTGCCATGTTTAAAGATATTTTTGCTTTGATAATTTACATGAATTAATAATCTGGATAATGTGTTCTATAATATTGACAGGACTGTATTAAACTAAAAAAGCTAAAAACAAACATAAAAATAAATTAACAAATGTTTTACTAAGACGGTGTTTACCTACATATAACAAAAGGACATTTTTGAAGTAGTTCTGTAAGTATGGTTTAGTTTTTGGCCATATGTTTAATACAATAATAATTATGAATATAAGTATACCCATGTATAAAACGGCCAGTATACAGCTCCATTACATTTTTCTATGCGCAAATACTTAAACTATAGACAGAAAAAGAAATGAAATGAAAAATATATTAGGGTGGCCCATCTAATGCAACCTTGAAATAATTGAGCTGCCACCCCTCAAAAAGGTTCCATTTGATGGAAAAACATCCCCACTAAAATTTCATTTTGATCGGATAACAGGAACGTTAATTCTGATCAAAATGAAAAAGCACATTTAGAGCAAAAAATATATTCTCTATTAAAACAGTAATAATTATGCTTAATGGGAAATGGGTAAAAAACACTACATGTATACTCTTTTAAATTTGGAGTGATATATTTATAAAAAATATCTGACTGTTCTAAGACCTGCAACATTGTCTCTTTTTTAACATCTGGAAAACGTGTTTTATAATCCTTAAACAACTTGAAGTAAAAATTGCTTTTGCTCTTCGTCCTTATTTAATATTTTGTTATACTCACTAATTAGCTTGATACCTCTCTCAGCTGTGTCATTTACTACTTTAAGATTATTGATAATTTTACAACACTTGATGTAACTTTCATTTTTATTCCAAGTTGCTGGATGGCTTTCCAAAAATTCTCCATCCATCTACAAATATTTGTTCT
The DNA here is from genome assembly GCA_016904865.1 of Pissodes strobi. Lineage (NCBI taxonomy): Eukaryota > Metazoa > Arthropoda > Insecta > Coleoptera > Curculionidae > Pissodes > Pissodes strobi. Next base: position 61,230 of record MU185435.1, on the reverse strand, counting down.
CTTTGTTTTGCAATTTCACTTTTTCTCTTGGCTGACTTTTGTCCACTCGGCGTAAAGTTTTTCCAGTTTTTCAATACAGTGGTTTTCTTTTCGTATTGGTATGAGAGCTTTGTCCCAAAAAATAAACGCTTCTTTAATAGTTAGCGCGGCACTTTCACGTAAACTTAGTTTCACTTCACGAATGTTAAAGAATAAAACTTGCAAAACTTGTTTATTAGAAGGTAATTTATTACCAACAATTAGGGGTGTATAATGTCCAATTAGGTACACGGCACTATCTTTTCGTAAATTTCGAGTCTCAGACATTATCCCGTTTGCTTTTTAATTTCACAAAGAAAATACACAGACAAACTTAATTAATCTCTACGGAGGGAGGTCTGTTGCATACTAACATAAGTAAGAAATGGGGGTGACTGGCTTAGCCGCTGTAATTACACAAAAATTCCCAGAAAACAATAACTTGTAAAGGTTCCGGTATATTTTTATTCTTAGAAATGACCAATTTGACACTGATCTACCTGCTATAGCTAATAAGCTAATAAAATGAGGATTTTTAATATAATATTGTATAGGTATACCAAGTACCTACCTGTACCTGATATTTTGACCCGCTTGCGGCACTTGTTTCTCTTGTCGGATTGAGTTGAATTTTTGGTGGTTTTATTTTTGAATATAAAGGAACATTTTCACAGAGTGGCCCGGTAAAAATCTTCCAAAATGTTTTCACC
>MU185435.1:0-55502 GCA_016904865.1 Pissodes strobi | reverse complement strand
GAGTAAAATTATATAATTTTAGCTTACGCTACACGCAAAATTGACAACACTGGTCGTGAGATAGACTTTAGTTATTTGTGATCTATACTAGTAATCTTCAGGAAGTCTGTTAAGTTTGCACTTCTGCATCCCCCTTCCCTAGTTCTAAAATATTCTATTACCAAAGCCAAGATCTTGCACAGATTATTTGAAATGTACAACCCGCTACTAGAATTGCCAGTCATTTCTTTAATGAGAGACTACGTTGTTGGATCCCCTTAACCTTATCAAAAATATTTCAATACTATTAAATTAAACTTTAAAATTATGCACAATTTTGCGCACTTCCTCAACAATGTTGTAGCCGCATAAAAGAAAAATTATTTTCCTACTTAACTCAGCCAAGATAACCTTAAAATACGTTTCAAAATTGTGAACTTATGGCGTCTCTAAGAAAAAAATATTTCCTCCACGAACGCGACCAGAATAACTTTCTTCTAATTCTTCTATAATGAAAATTTCACCCAATTTTGCACTCAGATTAAAATTTTGAACATACTTTTGAAAGCAAAAAAAAATATATTCCCCTTTCACTGAATTGAACCACAATTCGCGTTCTATTTAGAGAAGGCCCTTAAACAATTTTTAATGGGGTAATTTTTATACAAAAAATAATCAGATAATAATTTATTAACCAAGTTGACAAAGTTACTTTTTTTAAATTTGTATTTCTCTAAAATTTAATAGATAACGGTGGTGCTTATCTTCTAACTGGGATTGCTTTGGTAGGAAAATATTTGAAAATAATTGTGCGAACATAATAATAATTCTAAAAATCATATGACATACGAAAAATTAACTTTGATTTTTTCGAATAGACCATTGATTTAAATTCCATCTAAAGGTTGCAATGTACACAGTGTTAAAATAAGTGTGCCAATTTGTGTAGAATCCTACCAGTAGTTAAAGTACTAGAAAAAAGCTTTGGTTTATATCCTGTGGAGAAATATTTTAAGTTAGGACTGTTAGAGGAATGAATTTTAAGAAAAGCGAGAGAATTCCATTTTGGTTTGCAAAATTATTTCTATGCAAAATTTGGAAATAAATGATTTTCAGAAAAATGTGACATTCAGAAAGCTAACGTTGGTTGGCTGTTTTCTCGAAAGGGTATAACTCCTGTCAGTAAAATGCATAACTGTGCTATTCAGATACATTTGGTCCATTTCGATGGTCAATATTTTTTCTTTTAAATTTTAAAATGATTGTGCAAGAGTTTCATAAAAAGATGACATTATGGAAAGTTAACTTTGGTCGAGTTCAGAGCGAGCATATTTATTTAGTTTAGAAGGGTGTGCAAAATTTTCAAATGAAGGAGGTTGGAGACATTGACATCGAAACTAGTTTACCAGAAGTTAGAGTAAGAAGAGTCAAGAAAGTGTCCGGAGAAGAATTCAAGGATGAAAAATTAAGTAACAGTAATACCAACAGAAACCTTTAACATAATCCTCGACACAATAATTCAATCTATGGACGAATGGTTCACCAAAATTTTTAATATTTGCAAAGACTTTAAAATTTTAGATCCCATAAATTTCAAAAACTTGAAGGGGAGAATTCCCCGCAACAGTTTAAATACTCTGTCTGAGAAGCTTATAAACATAAACTCCCTTGCAACATTTCAAAAACTTCAAGATAAGCTGGAGAACTTTATGGTCAACTGGGACGCTTTCAAGCTTAACATTGATCAATTTTATACTTTTGATTTTGAAAAGGAATCATCTGATGAAGAGGACGATGGCATTTTTATAAAACCATATATAATGCAAAAGTTGCAGACATTGCTCATTGCGCTGCTATTCCATCATTTCTAAATACAATACATATAAAAAGATTTTCCCAACGCTGGCATTGGCATATAAATAGTTATTGACTCTTCCAATCTCCCAAGCAGCCCGAGAAAGAAGTTTTTCTAAACTGAAGTGCTTAAAGAGTAAGTTAAGAAGTAATCTCAGTCATAATCGATTAGATTATGATCGGATTTGATTCATGCTAATGAGTTGCGAAAACGATATTATAAATAAAATAGAGAATAACGAAATCATTGACGATTTGAGAAGATCCAGCACTGTATTTTGAAAGAAATTGTTATTTTAATAGCAATTAAGGGCTCCTTTTTATTTTAATGTTAAATGTTATAATTATTTATTTTAAAACGTAGTTTTTTATCTAGTGTTTTCGATGATTAATTTGATGAATCTTTTTTTCTCTGTGATATTTATTTATTTAAAAAATTAAAACTACTTATTTGTTGTTTGTTTTATTTCTTTATATTGCAAAATAATAGTTAATCTATTTATTTATGTAACGCCTGTTTTGAAAAAAAAAGGGTTCCTTTTTTATTTATATGAAGTTTATTTTAAAATAAGCGTTATTTTTTTTGTGATGTTTGTTTAGAACAAATAGTTCCTGTTTTTATCTATGTACTATGTAAGGTTTATTTTGAAAATTAGAGATCTTTTTGGGATGTTTATGTTTATAATTAAAGGTTCCTTTTTTACTTATGCGTTTTTTATATTATATAATAATTAAAGATTTTTTTTACTTAAGAGTTGTAAACAAAATTTAGTTACGTTTACTGTATTTTAACTTTTTTGTGGCACTGATGATGGCACTGCTTTACATACCTTCCCGCGCCGATCCATGGGTTCCCATCTGCCACTTGCAAAATGATATTATCTTGTCTGTTTTCTGATATAAGCCATGGAATCAAAACCGAATAAGATGTGTTTTAAACATATTCTGGTATTGGAAAAATTCGATTTTTTCTAAATATCTTCGGAAGTAATCGGATTTTGAATGGTATGTTTGATAGGCAAAATACGACCAACTTAATTCTTTTACATATTATTATTAATTAAAACTCAATTACATATTTCAGTATTAACAAATAAAAATTTATATTTGTACAATTTTGCAGGCTATAAACTCTATCTTGGTTTTATTTGCAATCTATTGATGTCGCCTTTATAGTTAACCAGTAATTTTCTTAACAGACAGTACAAAAATGTTTTTTTCGGTTAGTCTCCGATTAGACTGAAACTTGACGTACTGACAATAAATAGGTTATAATAGAGTGAGAAGGAAAAGTGGGTCAGCAGTTTCGTCCTTAGCAAAGTTTGTATTCTGCGCCTGCGAGAACCTGATCCAAAATTTAAAATCGTATATTTATATATAAATCCTCTGATAGATGTTGATGTTTGTAAATAAAGAATTCAAAATTAAATAATTAAAAAGGACCATTAAGAGTTGCAGAAAAGCAATTCAAACTTTTTTTTAGAGAAAAATAACCAAAATAGTATTTAAAATTTATCATATCGTCAACTAAAACAAAAAATACAATAAATATAAAATTACAAAGCAAACAATCCAAAATGTAAATTATGATTTCATTGCAACAGATCATGCAATTATTTCCCTTGTATGTATGACTATGACTAATACAATAACCGCGGGGCGCTTCCGTCTCGGGGGCCTTAGCCACCTTAAATTGAATGTCCATAGTAATTAAAAGACCAAGGGCTTTGCTTCCTACCGGCAACTTTAACAAGGGGAGTTTTTCGACTTCCGATCTTATTTAGGGTTTAGGGAAAGGTATATGTTATATGGCTGCTTTTAATGATTTCTTGTTAAAATAATTTTATCAACATTGATTTTGAATACTTTATTATTTTTCAATACTAACGTAATTTTTACTTATAGTGTAATTTTAATATTTTTTTACTTAGTTTAAATTATGCAATTATAATTAGATACACGACAGGTTTATCCTTGATGTTTGAAATAATTGCATTGTTCTAATAAAGCTTTAAATCCTGGCTACGTTGTTGCTGATTTTATATAAATTAGAATAACGACTCATTTGAATTCTCTAGGTACATATAATTAGCGGTATATCAGCACCGAACATATAACGTATTATGTTCGGTGATATCAGGCAAAACAACCACCGAATATATAACGTATATAGGTTCGGTGAAACAACCCTCGTGCAAGACGATTCAACACTTGGGTATCCTAAATATGCATCCAAAGTACGTAAACATAATAAATATTTCCAATAATCTCAGACGTTTTGACCCATACGGGTCTCATTAGGTGGATGCAGCCATCCGGCTAAAACTAATAAATGTGCTGTTAATTGTTTTGCTAATATTTTAGTTTTTGGGGATGATGAATATAGCTTATATTTATATAGTAATGTACCTAACCAAAATAATAATAATACTAAATAAATTACCCAAACTTTGTTATATTATCGCGGACAGTGAGTAAATATACACATTTCTCAATTTAATTAGCGATTGTACAACATTTATGGAGTATTTTGGATTTACCAACTATGTATATATCTACACTTATTGTGTTTTAATTGTATGTTTATTTATCACTGGTTCTAAACATAAAGAGTGTCATAATGGGCCAACCCGCGCATCAGCGTCACTGTTCGCTTGAAGGACACTGCTGAAAATGTTTTTATCATTATTGATGCATCGGTCTGATGAGCTCCAAATTGGTCGAAATGTCATCTGAGCTGGAGTGACAGCACATGCTCCATGGACCAAGCAAACTAATACCGAAAACCACCCCTTGATATATTGTGTCATAATTAAAATATCCACTCGTATTTTGCGGAAAGTGCTTATTATAGTTGGCACAATTTTCGACACATAAATATCAAATAAATGCCGCAAAATGCATTTACATTTTATCAATAAATATTTTGGCTTCCCATTTATTCAATTGATGAGCTTCCGAACTTAATAGGTTCTAGGTCAATTAATAACTTCCGATTTATTTGTTAGAAGTCTGTTTCAGCCTAATTTATCAGTTAAAATTTGATTTTTTTTTCAATTGGTTATTTGGTTACGTTTTCATTAAAACTTCGAAGAAGATTATTGAAATGAAATTGATTGTGAATACGGAGAGCTACTTCTTCACTCTGAAGTTTGATGGTTAAGTAGAGGACTACTGCTGAAATGTTTCAATGTCGTGCTATCTGTCATGGTTCAATGTTTCAAACAACGCGATGAACCGATTCCTGAACTGAAAAATTCCATCTGGCTTAGCTTAGAGATTTTGGTTTTCTTGCGGAAATTACAGAAAAAATAAATGAACTTAATTTGCAGCTTCATGAGAGAGACAAAAACAGAAATAATTTCTGATTTAAAAGTTTTTATAAGAAACTTGTTTTGGGGACAGAACCTAATTAACTGTGATGTCAAGCATTTTCTTCTATTCTTTCAGAAAATATGTCTCAAAATCCAGTGGAACCCTATGACAGTAAATATCATGTAGAAATAGCTTCTGACTTCATAGATAACTTCAACTATATTTTAAGGATTTCAATAAATTGGTTTTAGTGGCACAATTTGTACGGACATTGATATCCAACAGTTAGCAACTTGTGTTGCAGCAACAACTGGAAAATTCAATCTGGCTTAGCTTAGAGATTTTGGTTTTCTTGCAGACATTGCAGAAAAATTAAATGAACTTAATTCGCAGCTTCAGGAGAGAGACAAAAACTGGCGAAAATGATATCTGATATAAAAGCTTTTATAAAAAGCTTGAGTTTTGGGGACAAAACCTAATCAACTGTGATGCCAAGCATTTTCTTCTACTTTTTCAGAAAAGATGACTCAAAATCCATTGGAGCCCTATGACAGTAAATATCATGTAGAAATAGCTGCTGACTTGAAAGATAACTTCAACAATATTTTAAGGATTTCAATAAAATGGCTTTAGTGGCGCAATTTGCATGGACATTGATATCAAACAGTTAGCAACATGTGTTATGCAGAACTTTGACGAACGCATCGTTGCAATAGAAATTGAAGTAATTGCGTTTCAAAATGATTTAGGCTTAAAATCATTAGGCTGAAGTACAAAATGCACCTGGCTTATAGCAAGTAAGGAAAAATACCTATTCAGTTCTATATCATGTTGCCTTGAAAGTGGAGTGTTGTTCCTACCTATTTGTGTGAATCTGTCTTCTCCAATATAGTTTATTAAGAACAAATACCGCAATCGACCTACAGATGAGCATTTGGATCATTCTATTCGAATGGTTATATCATACTATCCCGCAAATAATAAAAGACTTATCGATGAGTCTGAGAGTCAGACTTTTCATTGCATTTTTATCTGAACATGTTTTTGCTTAAAACAGTGCATTACCCTTCTATTATTTTTATTCACTTTTATAAAATCGTATGTGACATGGTCTTGTGCTTGCATACAATTTTCTTCTTCTTCATGTGCCGTCCTTGTGTCGAAGGTTGTCAATCATCAAGGCAACTCGCACCTTAGAAACTACGAATCTAAATAGTTGTATAGCAATTGAACCATTCTCGCAAGTTTCGTAGCCAGGAATGTCGTCTTCTTTCCCCGCTTCTTCTTCCCTGAACTTTTCCCCTGCATTATAGTTGTATATGTCCCAGCTACTGTAATTTCCGTTTCTTTACACTAATCATTACTTCTTTTTTCTTTATCCTTTGCATAAGAGCAACATTTGTAATTATGTGTCTCCAACTTATTTTGAGAACCCCTCGGTACAACCACATCTCAAATCATGTAGTCTTTTTAGCTCTGTTTTCTTTAGTGTTCATCATTCTGCCCCGTAAAATTGCACCGAGAACACATGGCAGCTTAGCAATCTTACTTTCAAATCCAACGTAAGGTCGCTGCTGCAGAATCCCCGTTTCATCATCACAAAGCTAGCTCTTCCAGTTCTATTCGGATTTTGATTTCCTCCGAGCAATCATTGTTTTGATTTATCATAATGCCCATTTATATTTATCTACTTTCTCGATCGCTTGCTTTTCTAGAACAAGATGGCTTGAGGTTCCTTTGACATTATCATGAACTTGGTATTTTTGGCATTTAAAGCCAGTCCGTGTTCTTAGCTAACTCTGGCCACCTTTTCTAGAAGTAACTGTATATTGTCTAAGACGGTTGCTATTATAATTGTATCATCAGCATATCTGGTGTTGATTATCACCGTTCCGTTCATTTTTACTCCTCTTTTTTCGTTCTCTAATGCATTTTTGATGATTTATGATTATTATTAGTATGTATTAGTTAATTAGTAAAATAAATACATGTATATCGAGTACTACTGTGCATTATTTAATTCAGGTTATTACGTCCCCTACAATTGTTTATTCTAAAATTATCAAATTAGCTTAACACATGGAAAAGGCTGTCGACCACTGGATTGGTTCATCCATCGCATATGATTTTTGTATAAGAAATTTGTTCTGTTTAAGGTTACTGTTTATAGTCATTAATAACTAGTTTAACTTCTGTCTTGAAAATATAATTTTGGTATATTTTTATGAATATGTAGGTTTTGAAATCAGCAATGCTTATGGCCCAACCTCGTATGACACATATTTTATGAACTTCAGCTTGTAAATTAAAACTGTTTGCGAAAATACACCTCAAATCACCGACAGGTAAGTCACGAGCCGGGTGCAAGCAGACGAAACAACGAGGGGGTCGCGGGATTGAAAGTGATCAAAACGCGTGCCCGGCACCCTTTACCTTTCACCCTGCAAAGGAACAACAAAGAGACCGACAGCTGCAACTGAAACCCGGTGGTGCGTCTAGGGGAAGAAGCAACACAATGCATCTCGAAGATAAAAACGGAAAATAGCTTGTATTGATTTTGGATTTATGGTATATGCTCGTGTGAGGGAATGACCTAACGTTACTGTATCGTAACTTAATAATATGCCATATCGAGCTAAAATCGTGCCGCTTTCGAGCAAAATCCAAAATACAATGACCAGGTATTTCACTCGCCATTTAAACATTAGAAAATTGAATCATTGAATAATCCTATTAAACATTTCATAAATAAAATTATATTAAAATAAAATAGGTATTTTCATAGTCATCTAACGAAGAAGAGATGTAACATAACAATGACATATGTTTTTATAAGAATATCGATTTATTTAAAATAATTTATACGAAATTCAGCGGATAGGTAAGGTTCCACGTGATAACCTGGATTTTTTCATGTTGATGTTTAAATTATTTAAATTAGATGAATTTGCGTTTATATTTGCACCTCCCTTTATATTACTATTTACATTTAGATACACATTTGTGATCTATGCTGACCAGTTGGTTAGTTTATCTAGTGTCAAAGAAATGCCTATGGCGATTCGAAGAACTGCGAAAGCATAGAGGGACCCCAGTGGATTTTGTTTATGTTTCATGCCCTATAATCTGAAATAGTTGCAAAAAAAATCCGAATTCAGACTTTAAAGTGCAAGTTCAGACTTTTTCTTCTAAATTTAGACTTAAATGTCTAAGTTCAAACTTTAAAGCTTGCATGTAGACTTTTAACTCTGAATTCAGAGAAAACAATTTAAACCCACACTTTGAAACTCTGAATTCAGAGTATAAAACCTGAAATATAACAAAAGTCTGAATTCAGCCCTTTTTCTCTGACTTCACGGTTAAAAGTCTGAATTCAGACATTTTTCTCTGAAATCACAGTTATAATTATGAATTCAGACTTTAAAGTCTTATGAATGAAAATTACTAGTATTATTAACGGACATGTCTTATTTTTTAAATTTAGATAAACGATATTTTTTTTATATAATTCCTATAAGTTGTTATCCCACATTAATACAAATCTTATTATTGTTATAGAAAATTTTGCTTCCCGTTCGCCTTTCGAAAATTTGGCAAATTTAAATCGGAATGAAATTAATTGGTATCTGTAGGCCTTTCTCATGTACCTGCCCAGATAAGTGTGGCTTTATCTGGGATACCTACAAAATGAAATGAGATGTTTTCTTCCTTTCTGATTTTGATTAGTAGTTTACTTACCGATGCAAATTATTTAGTTATATACTAAAATTAAATAATAATCCAGAATTTATAGGAAACGATTTTCTCAGCATGAACACGAATCACCCCCACAGAACTATTTGCGGCAGATGTGATAGAGAAAAAGAATGTTAATGGCATATTTGCGGGCATTGCATCTTCATAAAATAAATGGTGTAGAAATAACTTGAGGCAAATTGAATTGTCACGTCTCACGTAGCAGGCCTTTATATGATTGAGCTTTAGATCACCACGGAAAAAGTGCAGTCAGCTGTATTGGCAGAAAAAAATGTAAAGACACTGCCAACTGCCAGTGTCTTGTACAATTTTGTCCTTACTAAATTCAGGCTGTATGATTCATCTACAGAAAAGAGTATATTTTTGAACCAATAACTAAAAGATTTCGTATTCGAGAAATTTTAAATTAATTTTATCTTAATAATAGCGAAATAATCAAAACTTGCATTTGTTACGAAATAAATAACTAGAAAGAAACGTTGCTGTACCAAGAAGTTTATTGATTGCATCTAAAAATATATAAAAAACTCAAAGTATTTTATTCCAGCTTTAGCAACGGTAGAACCATATGCTTTACTGCATTATATTATAAATAATATATTCTGCCATGTTTTTGAATATCTCAGGTAACTAATAAGTAGTCATTAAGAGAATATTGATTATGCTTTTAACGAAGGGGTTTAAGCGGGTGTTGGTCAATTGCGCGCCGCGGTCAGAAAAATAAAAGAAAGTAGATTTCACAGGACAGTTGCGCGCCGGCTACTTATTGGATATGGGACAGTTGCGCACCGGTTGCTTATACGTAAACTGCAGACGCAATAGGACCTCGCCATAGGGCGACTGTAATATAAATTGTTTGTGTGAATCGTTGTTGGAAAAGATGTAAGATTACATTTTTTTATTTTGTTTTCCTGATTTTGTGTATGCCTTGGGTTAGTTCTGGTTAGTTCCTGTTCGTCGAGCCCCCATAGAGAGCGAAGCGAGCGGAGGGCCAGGCATAAATTGTTCAAATATTTAAGGACGAAACGTAACGGGGGTATTATTGATATTACAGTCGATACCATTCCGACAATACATCTCTGTTCTACCTCTTGTGTCTTCATTTCTTATGTGGTCTCGATCTCAAAGTGATATTTATAACATATTACATATCATTGCTCTCTGCCTGCTCTGACGGTCAATGTAGATACTTCTTTATATTGCATATGTTATGACAATAAACTTTGTCCCGAGATTTATGGGAATATTCGGGTATCTAAGAAATTTTCTCAAGTTTCCAGAGGCTACCCATAATATTCCAATCCATTTATTCACCTCCGCCTGCTGCTTTCCTTGTCGAGTTTGATTTAAAACATATTCTTCGACTCCCCCAATATATACACTCACCGGCATAAAAAATCGGCCACTAAAAACTTGCCCGAATTTCAAAATTGGATTTCTCGTGAACCACTCGTTAGATTTTGATGATTTTTTTTAAATTGTAAATTGATTCCTTCTTAACGGATGCTACGTCAGAAATTTTAATTCCGATTTTATTTTGAGCATATACAGGGCGCACCAATAAGACGAAGTTTTTTGTCCGAACTTTGTAACACCCTGTAGGATGCAGCAGCAACAGTGGCTATTGCTAACTGGAATCATATTGTAGCCTCATCTTTTGTGAACATTTTGTTTTTTTAATCACGACATTATCTCCGTTTGTGTTGGAGACACGCTGCTTTAAAACAAACGCCTCAGAAAAAGCTTAAAAAAAAATCAAACAAACATCAGAACGTAAATTTAATCTGAAAACAAACAAAAACATGAAAATAAAAAAAAGATAAAAAATTGTAAGGGACTAATATCTAGTGTGGCTTCCTCGCTTCAAAACCGCTTCATTTAAACGACGTGGCATTGAATCAATCAGGTTTGTTACAAATTCTTGTGGAATGGCATCAACTTCTTCCTGAAGTGCAATTCGCAGATCTTGAAGGCTGTAGGGTAAAACAGGTCGACGACGAATGCGCCTTTGAAGTTGGTCCCACAGATGTCCAATGGGGTTGAAGTCAGGGCTGCAAGCTGGCCAAACCATTCGTTCAATACCCACTTCGTCCAAATATTCGTTAACTACTATTGCCACGTGTGGTCGCGCATTATCTTGCATTAATACGAACCCGTCTCCAATAAAATGAGAATAGGGAACAACAGCGTTCTGTAGAATATCCTCAATATATCGATGTGCATTTAAGGCGCCGTTTTCAACAAAGATTAAATCTGTATAGGCCTCCCTAGAAATTCCCGCCCACACCATCACAGAACCTCCATTGAAACTTAGGCGTTCCGAAATTACACAGTCTATAAATCTTTCATTTTGACGTCTCCAAACTCGCTCCCGACCATCAGGCGATCGCAGGCAAAACCGCGATTCATCCGTGAAAAGAACTTTAGTCCATTGCTCAATATCCCAATTCACATGTAAACGCGCAAACTAAAGACGTGCTCGACTATGTCTTGGAATTAGCTGGGGTCCTGTCGCAGGCCTCCTTGCAGACAAGCTGTTTTCTTTTAATCTTCGTCGGATTGTTCTCTTACTGACTTGAGTTCTACGCACGGCTTGTAGCAGATGTTGATTCTGAAACGCTGTAATTCTACGATTTCATAAAGTATTCAAGACAATAAAGTAGTCGTCAATTGCATTTGTCTTCCGTTTTCTTCCCGAACCCATTCGCCAGGTGAAATTTCCCGTTTCCATATACCGATACTGATTCCAGGCATCCTGGACTGTTGTTCGAGGTATACCCAGGATATCCGACACATAACGTTGACTTCGGCCATCCTCAATTAAGGCCACAATACGAGCAACATCCGTCACAGATAATGGCATTTTTTACTTTGACAACCGTTGCTGTCATATTGCAGATACTCATAAATCCGTTTTCGCATATGCCGCCTTGATTACTTGCACATAAAACTTTCTGCCTGCGAAGCATTTTTCCGAGACGTTCGTTTTAAAACAGCATATCTCCAACACAAAAAGAGATAATGTCGTGATTAAAAAAACAAAATGCTCACAAAAGATGAGGCTACAATGTGGTTTGATTTAGCAATAGCCACTGTAGCTGCTGCACCCTACAGGGTGTTACAAAGTTCGGGCAAAAAACTTCGTCTTATTGTATGCTCAAAATAAAATCGGAATAAAAATTTCTGACGTAGCATCCGTTAAGAAGAAATCAATTTACAATTTAATAAAAAATCATCAAAATCTAACGAGTGTTTCGCGAGAAATCCAACTTTGAAATTCGGGCTAGTTTTTAGTGGCCGGTTTTTTATGCCGGTGAGTGTATTTATGTTTCATTTAAGGAAAGTATTTGAGTTTTGATTAGGTTGATTTTCAAACTTATAGGTAACCATTTGCGAAGTGTTTTTTACTTTTACTGATGACTAAATCTGCAAGTTATATCAATTCTCATTTAGAGTGTATTTGTTTCAAAACATTTTCCAACACTCCACGTTGAATAAATCTTCTTTGAGTTTCCAGATCTCCTCCGATCTAACTTGTGGGGTTGCTTTCTGTAAATGTATTTTTGGAACATTCTATATATCAATTTCATTCTTGCTTTATTCATTACCTGAAATATCTTCCAGAGTTCTATACAGTCAAACGCCTTGCTGTAACGGATGAGCGATGATTTTGCTTATTATAGTCGGTGCATTTTTCTATTAATATTTTGATGTTCTGTATTTTTTTCTTTGGTGCTATCGCGTTTTCGAAATATTGCCAGTTATGTCCTAGCGATTTATAGAATGTAAGTCTATTGATGATGATCTCAATGAATAATTTATAAGGATGTGATAATGAGCCTATTAGACGATAATAATCGATGTTAAATGTTCGCCCTTTTTGGTAGTCGAGTTGAAGAAGTCAAGTTGAGGTGATAATATTGGTAATTTATGCAGGTAATTAGCAATATAAGCCAAACTAAAACTTTTACGTACCTACCAGTGACAGTATTTGCATGGTTGGACAACTCTTCCTTGCATAATACTGCATAAGCTGCTGGGATCGTATTCCCATAATATTTGAAAAGCTTTGATTGACAGCGATTCCCTACTAACAGCGCATGATGAAGTCGAAAAATTTCTTTAGTGTGGGCGAGAGCCGGGAGGCGGGGCTGACAAAGGTCAATTTGACACATGCGCAATATTCACAGGTATACATTTCATTGCTTGCTATAACTGCTGCGGTTTTCTTTCTTCATAGTATTTTCCTTTGTCACGTATGTTAACTAAAGGCTAACCTAACCTTTGCAACGTAGGATATGCATTGTGACGTATGACTTTGTGTGGAACCAACGCAACTAATAATTAAAATTCCTTATTTATCAAAAATATAAATACTTGTTGATAATAAATTTGTTGTCAAACATGAATTAAGAAAATCCTCAGATCTTAATCATGCATAAATATTTCATTGCCATATAATGTCTATTAATATCTGACCTTACTCATAGCCGAACTCTTATCATTAAAACCACCCAGCCGAGCATACATTCACATAACAATAAGTTTTTAAAGTATTATACAAGTTGAATAATCTAAAAGTTCTTGAACAGCCCGTATCCCATGCACCTGTATATCCTCACTAAATGGATGACATTCATTAGGTATACGTTCATCAGACCTTGACATCCCATTTGCTAATTTGTTGTGGTTAGTGGCAATAGGTTTTCTAACTACTTCCTGCTTGTATAATAACACCTGTTTATATAAAGATCGACTTGTCTAATTTGAATAAATCTGGGCTGGCACCCTTCTTAAAGATTTATTCAAATTAGACAAGTCGATCTTTATATAAACAGGTGTTATTATACAAGCAGGAAGTAGTTAGAAAACCTATTGCCACTAACCACAACAAATTAGCAAATGGGATGTCAAGGTCTGATGAACGTATACCTAATGAATGTCATCCATTTAGTGAGGATATACAGGTGCATGGGATACGGGCTGTTCAAGAACTTTTAGATTATTCAACTTGTATAATACTTTAAAAACTTATTGTTATTGTTATGTGAATGTATGCTCGGCTGGGTGGTTTTAATGATAAGAGTTCGGCTATGAGTAAGGTCAGATATTAATAGACATTATATGGCAATGAAATATTTATGCATGATTAAGATCTGAGGATTTTCTGAATTCATGTTTGACAACAAATTTATTATCAACAAGTATTTATATTTTTGATAAATAAGGAATTTTAATTATTAGTTGCGTTGGTTCCACACAAAGTCATACGTCATGCATATCCTACGATGCAAAGGTTAGGTTAGCCTTTAGTTAACATACGTGACAAAGGAAAATACTGTGAAGAAAGAAAACCGCAGCAGTTATAGCAGGCAATGAAATGTATACCTGTGAATATTGCGCATGTGTCAAATCGACCTTTGTCAGCCCCGCCTCCCGGCTCTCGCCCACACTAAAGAAATTTTTCGACTTCATTATGCGCTGTTCGAGTAGGGAATCGCTGTCAATCAAAGCTTTTCAAATATTATGGGAATACGATTCCAGCAGCTTATGCAGTATTATGCAAGGAAGAGTTGTTCAACCATGCAAATACTGTCCCTGGTAGGTACGTAAAAGTTTTAGTTGGGCTTATATTGCTAATTACCTGCATAAATTACCAATATTATCACCTCAACTTGACTACCAAAAAGGGCGAACATTTAACATCGATTATTATCGTTTAATAGGCTCCTTATCACATCCTTGTAAATTATTCATTGAGATCATCATCAATAGACTTACATTCTATAAATCGCTAGGACATAACTGGCAATATTTCGAAAACGCGATAGCATCAAAGAAAAAAATACAGAACATCAAAATATTAATAGAAAAATGCACCGGCTATAATAAGCAAAATCATCGCTCATCCGTTACAGCAAGGTGTTTGACTGTATAGAACTCTGGAAGATATTTCAGGTAATGAATAAAGCAAGAATGAAATTGATATATAGAATGTTCCAAAAATACATTTACAGAAAGCAACCCCACAAGTTAGATCGGAGAAGATCTGGAAACTCAAAGGAGATTTATTCAACGTGGAGTGTTGGAAAATGTTTTGAAACAAATACACTCTAAATGAGAATTGATATAACTTGCAGATTTAGTCATCAGTAAAAGTAAAAAACACTTCGCAAATGGTTACCTATAAGTTTGAAAATCAACCTAATCAAAACTCAAATACTTTCCTTAAATGAAACATAAATACACTCACCGGCATAAAAAACCGGCCACTAAAAACTAGCCCGAATTTCAAAGTTGGATTTCTCGCAAACCACTCGTTAGATTTTGATGATTTTTTATTAAATTGTAATTTGATTCCTTCTTAACGGATGCTACGTCAGAAATTTTTATTCCGATTTTATTTTGAGCATACAATAAGACGAAGTTTTTTGCCCGAACTTTGTAACACCCTGTAGGGTGCAGCAGCTACAGTGGCTATTGCTAAATCAAACCACATTGTAGCCTCATCTTTTGTGAGCATTTTGTTTTTTTAATCACGACATTATCTCTTTTTGTGTTGGAGATATGCTGTTTTAAAACGAACGTCTCGGAAAAATGCTTCGCAGGCAGAAAGTTTTATGCGCAAGTAATCAGGCGGCATATGCGAAAACGGATTTATGAGTATCTGCAATATGACAGCAACGGTTGTCAAAGTAAAAAATGCCATTATCTGTGACGGATGTTGCTCGTATTGTGGCCTTAATTGAGGATGGCCGCAGTCAACGTTATGTGTCGGATACCCTGGGTATACCTCGAACAGCAGTCCAGGATGCCTGGAATCGGTATATGGAAACGGGAAATTTCACCTGGCGAGTGGGTTCAGGAAGAAAACGGAAGACAAATGCAATTGACGACCACTTTATTGTCTTGAATACTTTATGAAATCGTAGAATTACAGCGTTTCAGAATCAACATCTGCTACAAGCCGTGCGTAGAATTCAAGTCAGTGAGAGAACAATCCGACGAAGATTAAAAGAAAACAGCTTGTCTGCAAGGAGGCCTGCCACAGGAGCACGTCTTCAATTTGCGCGTTTACATGTGAATTGGGATATTGAGCAATAGACTAAAGTTCTTTTCACGGATGAATCGCGGTTTTGCCTGCGATCGCCTGATGGTCGGGAGCGAGTTTGGAGACGTCAAAATGAAAGATTTATAGACTGTGTAATTTCGGAACGCCTATGTTTCAATGGAGGTTCTGTGATGGTGTGGGCGGGAATTTCTAGGGAGGCCCATACAGATTTAATCTTTGTTGAAAACGGCGCCTTAAATGCACATCGATATATTGAGGATATTCTACAGAACGCTGTTGTTTTCTATTCTCATTTTATCGGAGACGGGTTCGTATTAATGCAAGATAATGCGCGACCACACGTGGCATTAGTAGTTAACGAATATTTGGACGAAGTGGGTATTGAACGAATGGTTTGGCCAGCTTGCAGCCCTGACTTCAACCCCATTGAACATCTGTGGGACCAACTTCAAAGGCGCATTCGTCGTCGACCTGTTTTACCCGACAGCCTTCAAGATCTGCGAATTGCACTTCAGGAAGAATTTGATGCCATTCCACAAGAATTTGTAACAAACCTGATTGATTCAATGCCACGTCGTCTAAATGAAGCGGTTTTGAAGCGAGGAGGCTACACTAGATATTAGTCCCTTACAATTTATTGATCTTTTTTTTATTTTCATGTTTTTGTTAGTTTTCAGATTAAATTTACGTTCTGATGTTTATTTGATTTTTTTAAGCTTTTTCCGAGGCGTTTGTTTTAAAGCAGCGTATCTCCAACACAAACGGAGATAATGTCGTGATTAAAAAAACAAAATGTTCACAAAAGATGAGGCTACAATATGATTCCAGTTAGCAATAGCCACTGTTGCTGCTGCATCCTACAGGGTGTTACAAAGTTCGGGCAAAAAACTTCGTCTTATTGTTGCGCCCTGTATATGCTCAAAATAAAATCGGAATAAAAATTTCTGACGTAGCATCCGTTAAGAAGGAATCAATTTACAATTTAAAAAAAATCATTAAAATCTAACGAGTGGTTCATGAGAAATCCAATTTTGAAATTCGGGCAAGTTTTTAGTGGCCGGTTTTTTATGCCGGTCAGTGTATATATTGGGGGAGTCGAAGAATATGTTTTAAATCAAACTCGACAAGGAAAGCAGCAGGCGGAGGTGAATAAATGGATTGGAATATTATGGGTAGCCTCTGGAAACTTGAGGAAATTTCTTAGATATCCGAATATTCCCATAAATCTCGGGACAAAGTTTATTGTCATAACATATGCAATATAAAGAAGTATCTACATTGACCGTCAGAGCAGGCAGAGAGCAATGATATGTGATATGTTATAAATATCACTTTGAGATCGAGACCACATAAGAAATGAAGACACAAGAGGTAGAACAGAGATGTATTGTCGTTTTAAAATGGATGTGAGTAAGATACGTCGCTAGGCAGGATACTCAACCAAGATAAAATGACGATATAAAACAAGAAGTGGGAACAAATTTGCTCCAGGTAACAAAAGGTGGGATGGAAAGGAAGAGACAAGAAAAGGTTTATGTCGAGGTTTATCGTCCATAAGAGACTGTTAAAAAAATAGTAGACGAAGAAGATTACGGAAGTTTGTCAATATTCCTATTATCCTTTCAAATTTAGAATTAAACCAAATGTATAAAAATATTAGTTTGGTTTTCACTTAGGTAAAAGGCAACCCAACTTAGTAACAAATATAAATGGCGACGCATGTTCTTGACTAAAATTGATTGTTGATTCAAAACTTGTGGACAATGTTTTAGCGAATACAAGCGCGAGCTGTGAGTAATATATAAAATAGTAAAATATAGAATTAACTGCTTGTCTAAATCTATGGCCACATCAGATTATTTGCAATGTTTTTGAAAGGGTCAGGGTGTTGCGAATAAGATAGGATAGCTTAAACGGGCATAAGTAATTTGCGCACCGCGGTCACTTTTACTTTGTGCCAGAGATGTATTACCCCGATTGGCAATAGGACAGTTGCGCGCAAAAGAGGGATTACGGAATGGTACCGACTGTAATATAAATGTTAGATATAATACCCCCGTTACGTTTCGTCCTTAAATATTTGAACAATTTATGCCTGGCCCCCCGCTCGCTTCGCTCTCTATGGGGGCTCGACGAACAGGAACTAACCAGAACTAACCCAAGGCATACCCAAAATCAGGAAAACAAAATAAAAAAATGCAATCTTACATCTTTTCCAACAACGATTCACACAAACAATTTATATTACAGTCGCCCTATGGCGAGGTCCTATTGCGTCTGCAGTTTACGTATAAGCAACCGGTACGCAACTGTCCCATATCCAATAAGTAGCCGGCGCGCAACTGTCCTGTGAAATTAAGACTACTTTCTTTTATTCTTCTGACCGCGGCGCACAATTGACCAACACCCGCTTAAACCCCTTCGTTAAAAGCATAATCAATATTCTCTTAATGACTATTTATTAGTTACCTGAGATATTCAAAAACATGGCAGAATTCTTTATAATATAATGCAGTAAAGCATATCGTTCTACCGTTGCTAAAGATGAAATAAAATACTTTGAGTGTTTTATATATTTTTAGATGCAATCAATAAACTTCTTGGTAAAGCAACGTTTCTTTCTAGTTATTTATTTCGTAACAAATGCAAGTTTTGATTATTTCGCTATTATTAAGATTAAATTAATTTAAAATTTCTCGAATACGAAATTTTTTAGTTATTGGTTCAAAAATATAATCGTTTCTGTAGATAAAACATACAGCCTGAATTTGGTAAGGACAAATTGTACAAGACACTGGCAGTCGGCAGTGTCTTTACATTTTTTTCTGCCAATACAGCTGACTGCACCTTTTCCGTGGTGATCTAAAGCTCAGTCATATAAAGGCCTGCTACGTGAGACGTGACAATTCAATTTGCCTCAAGTTATTTCTACACCATTTATTTTATGAAGATGCAATGCCCGCAAATATGCCATTAACATTCTTTTTCTCGATCACATCTGCCGCAAATAGTTCTGTGGGGGTGATTCGTGTTCATGCTGAGAAAATCGTTTCGTATAAATTCTGGATTATTATTTAATTTTAGTATATAACTAAATAATTTACATCGGTAAGTAAACTACTAATCAAAATCAGAAAGGGAGAAACATCTCATTTCATTTTGTAGGTATCCCAGATAAAGCCACACTTATCTGGGTAGGTACATGAGAAAGGCCTACAGATACCAATTAATTTCATTCCGATATAAATATTTAAATTGGTCAAATTTTTGAAAGGCGAACGGGAAGCAAAGTTTTCTATAACAATAATAAGATTTGCATTAATGGGGGATAATAACTTATAGAAATTATATATAAAAAAATCGTTTATCAAAATTTAAAAAAAGAGACATGTCCGTTAAAAATACTACCAATTTTCATTCTTAAAATCAGCATAATCGTTTCCCTGTTTCAGAGTATAGGCAAAGTACAAACGCGTAAATGGGTCAATCAGAATGTCTTTACATATTTTAGGCTTTAAAGTCTGAATTCATATTTATAATTGTGATTTCAGAGACAAATGTCTGAATTCAGACTTTTAACCGTGAAGTCAGAGAAAAAGGTCTGAATTCAGACTTTTGTTATATTTCAGGTTTTAAAGGTTTTAAGAGTTTCAAAGTGTGAGTTTAAATTGTTTTCTCTGAATTCAGAGTTAAAAGTCTACATGCAAGCTTTAAAGTTTGAATTTAGACATTTAAGTCTGAATTTAGAAGAAAAAGTCTGAACTTGCGCTTTAAAGTCTAAATTCAGAATTATTTTTGCAATTATTTCAGATTATAAGGCATGAAACATAAACAAGATTCACTCGGGTCCCTCTATGCTTTCGCAGTTCTTCGTATCGCCATCCATTGGCATTTCTTTGACACTAGATAAACTAACCAACTGGCCAGCATAGATCACAAACATGTAACTAAATGTAA
Organism: Pissodes strobi; assembly: GCA_016904865.1. Classification (NCBI taxonomy): domain Eukaryota; kingdom Metazoa; phylum Arthropoda; class Insecta; order Coleoptera; family Curculionidae; genus Pissodes; species Pissodes strobi. The sequence goes on along the minus strand of MU185435.1, from coordinate 35,569 downwards.
ATAGTAATATAAAGGGAGGTGCAAATATAAATGCAAATTCATTTAATTTAAATAACTTAAACATCAACATGAAAAATCCAGGTTATCACGTGGAACCTTACCTATCCGCTGAATTTCGTATAAATTATTTTAAATAAATCGATATTCTTATAAAAACATATGTCCTTGTTATGTTATATCTCTTCTTCGTTAGATAACTATGAAAATACCTACTTTATTTTAATATAATTTTATTTATGAAATGTGTAATAGGATTATTCAATGATTCAATTTTCTAATGTTTAAAAGGTGAGTGAAATACCTAGTCATTGTATTTTGGATTTTGTTCGAAAGCTGCACGATTTTAGCTCGATATGGCATATTATTAAGTTACGATACACTAACGTTAGGTCATTCCCTCACACGAGCACATACCATAAATCCAAAATCAATACAAGCTATTTCCCGTTTTTATCTTCGAGATGCATTGTGTTGCTTCTTCCCCTAGACGCACCACCGGGTTTCAGTTGCAGCTGTCGGTCTCTTTGTTGTTCCTTTGCAGGGTGAAAGGTAAAGGGTGCCGGGCACGCGTTTTGATCACTTTCAATCCCGCGACCCCCTCGTTGTTTCGTCTGCTTGCACCCGGCTCGTGACTTACCTGTCGGTGATTTGAGGTGTGTTTTCGCAAACAGTTTTAATTTACAAGCTGAAGTTCATAAAATATGTGTCATACGAAGTTGGGCCATGAGCATTGCTGATTTCAAAACCTACATATTCATAAAAATATACCAAAAATATATTTTCAAGAGAGAAGTTAAACTAGTTATCAATAATTATAAAAAAGTTTACAGAAGTCAACGTTTAGGTTAGTTTGGTGAAAAAATCTACTCGGAAACCTTAAACAGAACAAATTCTTATACAAAAAAAGCATATGAGTGGAGGAACCAATCCAGTGGTCGCCAACCTTTTCGATGTGTTGAGCTACTTTGATAATTTTAGAATAAACAATTGTAGGTGACGTAATGACCTGAATGAAATAAATGCACAGTAGTACTCCACATACATGTATTTATTTTACTAATGAACTAATACCTACATATTAATAATAATCATAAATTATCAAAAATGCATTAGAGAACGAAAAAAGAGGAGTAAAAATAAATGGAACGGTGATAATCAACACCAGATATGCTGATGATACAATTATAATAGCAACCGTCTTAGACGATATACAGTTACTTCTAGAAAAAGTGGCCAGAGTTAGCTAAGGACACGGACTGGCTTTAAATGCCAAAAGTTCATGATAATGTCAAAGGAACCTCAATCCACCTTGTTCTAGAAAATCAAGCGATCGAGAGAGTAGATAAATATAATTAGGCACTATGATAAATCAAAACAATGATTGCTCGGAAGAAATCAAAATACGAATAGAACTGACAAGAGCTAGCTTTATGAGGATGAAACGAGCATTCTGCAGCAGCGACCTTACGTTGGATTTGAAAGTAAGATTGCTAAGCTGCCATGTGTTCTCGGTGCAATTTTACGGGGCAGAATGATGAACACTAAAGAAAACAGAGCTAAAAAGACTACATGATTTTGAGATGTGGTTGTACCGAGGGATTCTCAAAATAAGTTGGAGACATAGAATTACAAATGTTGCTCTTATGCAAAGGATAAAGAAAAAAAGAAGTAATGATTAGTGTAAAGAAACGGAAATTACAGTAGCTGGGACATATACAACTATAATGCAGGGAAAAATTCAGGGAAGAAGAAGCGGGGGAAGAAGACGACATTCCTGGCTACGAAACTTGCGAGAATGGTTCAATTGCTATACAACTATTTAGATTCGTAGTTTCTAAGGTGCGAGTTGCCTTGATGATTGCCAACCTTCGACACAAGGACGGCACATGAAGAAGAAGAAAATTGTATGCAAGCACAAGACCATGTCACATACGATTTTATAAAAGTGAATAAAAATAATAGAAGGGTAATGCACTGTTTTAAGCAAAAACATGTTCAGATAAAAATGCAATGAAAAGTCTGACTCTCAGACTCATCGATAAGTCTTTTATTATTTGCGGGATAGTATGATATAACCATTCGAATAGAATGATCCAAATGTTCATCTGTAGGTCGATTGCGGTATTTGTTCTTAATAAACTTTATATTGGAGAAGACAGATTCACACAAATAGGTAGGAACAACTCTCCACTTTCAAGGCAACATGATATAGAACTGAATAGGTATTTTTCCTTACTTGCTATAAGCCAGGTGCATTTTGTACTTCAGCCTAATGATTTTAATCCTAAATCATTTTGAAACGCAATTACTTGAATTTCTATTGCAACGATGCCTTCGTCAAAGTTCTGCATAACACATGTTGCTATAACTGTTGGATATCAATGTCCATGCAAATTGCGCCACTAAAGCCATTTTATTGAAATTCTTAAAATATTGTTGAAGTTATCTTTCAAGTCAGCAGCTATTTCTACATGATATTTACTGTCATAGGGCTCCAATGGATTTTGAGTCATCTTTTCTGAAAAAGTAGAAGAAAATGCTTGGCATCACAGTTGATTAGGTTCTGTCCCCAAAATTCAAGCTTTTTATAAAAGCTTTTATATCAGATATCATTTCCCAGTTTTTGTCTCTTTCCTGAAGCTGCAAATTAAGTTCATTTAATTTTTCTGCAATGGCTGCAAGAAAACCAAAATCTCTAAGCTAAGCCAGATTGAATTTTCCAGTTGTTGCTGCAACGCAAGTTGCTAACTGTTGGATAACAATGTCCGTGCAAATTGTGCCACTAAAACCAATTTATTGAAATCCTTAAAATATAGTTGAAGTTATCTTTGAAGTCAGAAGCTATTACTACATGATATTTACTGTCATAGGGGTCCACTGGATTTTGAGACATCTTTTCTGAAAGAATAGAAGAAAATGCTTGACATCACAGTTAATTACGTTCAGTCCCCAAAACAAGTTTCTTATAAAAGCTTTTAAATCAGAAATTATTTCTGCCAGTTTTTGTCTCTCTCATGAAGCTGCAAATTAAGTTCATTTATTTTTTCTGTAATTTCTGCACGAAAACCAAAATCTGTAAGCTAAGCCAGATAGAATTTTTCAGTTCAGGAATCGGTTCATCGCGTTATTTGAAACATTGACCCATGGCAGATTGCACGACATTGAAACATTTCAGCACTAGTTCTCTACTTAGCCATCAAACTTCAGAGTGAAGAAGTAGCTCTCCGTATTCACAATCAATTTCATTTCAATAATCTTCTTCGAAGTTTTAATGAAAACGTAACCAAATAACCAACAGAAAAAAAATCAAATTTTAACTGATAAATTAGGCTGAAACAGACTTCGAACAAATAAATCGGAAGTTATTAATTGACCTAGAACCTATTAAGTTCGGAAGCTCATCAATTGAATAAATGGGAAGCCAAAATATTTATTGATAAAATGTAAATGCATTTTGCGGCATTTATTTGATATTTATGTGTCGAAAATTGTGCCAACTATAATAAGCACTTTCCGCAAAATACGAGTGGATATTTTAATTATGACACAATATATCAAGGGGTGGTTTTCGGTATTAGTTTGCTTGGTCCATGGAGCATGTGCTGTCACTCCAATTCAGATGACATTTCGACCAATTTGGAGCTCATCAGACCGATGCATCAATAATGATAAAAAAAAATCAGCAGTGTCCTTGAAGCGAACAGTGACGCTGATGCGCGGGCTCGCCCATTATGACACTCTTTATGTTTAGAACCAGTGATAAATAAACATACAATTAAAACACAATAAGTGTAGATATATACATAGTCGGTAAATCCAAAATACTCCATAAATGTTGTACAATCGCTAATTAAATTGAGTAATGTGTATATTTACTCACTGTCCGCGATAATATAAGAAAGTTTGGGTAATTTATTTAGTATTATTATTATTTCGGTTAGGTACATTACTACATAAATATAAGCTATATTCATCATACCCAAAAACTAAAATATTAGCAAAACAATTAACAGCACATGTATTAGTTTTAGACGGATGGCTGCATCCACCTAATGAGACCCGTATAGGTCAAAACGTCTGAGATTATTGGAAATACTTATTACGTTTACGTACTTTGGTTGCATATTTAGGATACTCAAGTGTTGAATCGCCTTGCACGAGGGTTGTTTCACCGAACCTATATATGTTCGGTGGCTGTTTTGCCTGATATCACCGAACATAATACGCTATATGTTCGGTGCTGATAGACAGCTAATTATATGTACCTAGAGAATTCAAATGAGTCGTTATACTAAATTATAAAGTCAGCCGACAACGTAGCCAGGATTTAAAGCTTTATTAGAACAATGCAATTATTTTAAACATCAAGGATAAAACTGTTGTGTATCTGATTATAATTGCATAATTTAAATTAAGTAAAACTATATTAAAATAACATTCCAAGTAAAAATTACGTTAGTGTTGAGAAATAATAAAGTATTCAAAATCATTGTTGATAAAATTATTTTAACAAGAAGTCATTAAAAGCAGCCATATAACATATACCTTTCCCTAAACCCTAAATAAGATCGGAAGTCGAAAAACTCCCCTTGTTAAAGTTGCCGGTAGGAAGCAAAGCCCTTGGTCTTTTAATTACTATGGACATTCAATTTAAGGTGGCTAAGGCCCCCGAGACGGAAGCGCCCCGCGGTTATTGTATTAGTCATAGTCATACATACAAGGGAAATAATTGCATGATCTGTTGCAATGAAATCATAATTTACATTTTGGATTGTTTGCTTCGTAATTTTACATGTATTGTATTTTTTGTTTAGTTGACAATATGATAAATTTTAAATACTATTTTGGTTATTTTTCTCAAAAAAATAGTTTTAATTGCTTTTCTGCAACTCTTAATGGTCCTTTTTAATTATTTAATTTTGAATTCTTTATTTACAAACATCAACAAGACAATCTATAAGAGGATTTATATATAAATATACGATTTTAAATTTTGGATCAGGTTTTGGCAGGCGCAGAATACAAACTTTGCTAAGGACGAAATTGCTGACCCACTTTTCCTTCTCACTTCTCTTAACCTATTTATTGTCAGTATGTCAAGTTTCAGTCTAATCGGAGACTAACCGAAAAAAAAATTACTGGTTAACTATAAAGGTGACATCAATAGATTGCAAATAAAACCAAGATAGAAAACTGAGTTTATAGCCTGCAAAATTGTATAAAATTCAATTTCTATTTGTTAATACTGAAATAATTGAGTTTTAATTACCTAATAATAATATGTAAAAGAATTAAGTTGGTCGTATTTTGCCTATCAAACATACCATTCAAAATCCGATTACTTCCGAAGATATTAGAAAAATACCAGAATATGTTTAAAACACATCTTATTCGGTTTTAATTCCATCGCTTATATCAGAACTCAGAACACAGACAACAAGTTAATACCAATTTATGGTTACTTAGGACAAGCGATAGATGGGAACCCTTGGATTGGCGCGGAAAGGTAAGTAAAGCGGTGCCATCTTCAGTGCCACAAAAAAGTAAAAATACACTAAACGTAACTAATTATTTTTTACAACTCTTAAGTAAAAAAAAATCTTTAATTATTATATAATCTAAAAAGCACATAAGTAAAAAAGGAACCTTTAATTATAAACGTAAACATACCAAAAAGAAATCTCTAATTTTGAAAATAAACCTTACATAGATAAAAACAGGAACTATTTGTTCTAAACAAACATCACAAAAAAATAAGCCTTATTTTTAAATAAACTTCATATAAATAGATTAACTATTATTTGGAAGAAATAAAACAAACAACAAATAAATAGTTTTAATTTTTTAAATAAATAAATACCACAGATAAAAAGATTCATCAAATTCATCATCGAAAACACTAGATAAGTATAAAATTTAGCATCAAAATAAAAAAGGAACCCTTAATTGCTATTAAAATAACAATTTCTTTCAAAATACAGTGCTGGATCTTCCCAAATCGTCAATGACTTCGTCATTGTCTATTTTATTTAGAATATCGTTTTCGCAACTCATTAGCATGAGTCTAATCTAATCATAATCTAATCGATTATGAGTGAGAGTACTTCTTAACCTACTCCTTAAGTACTTCAGTATAGAAAAACTTCCTTCGCGGGCTACTTAGGAGATTGGAGGAGTCAATAACTATTTATATGCCAATGTCAGCATTGGAAAAGCTTTTTTATACGTATTGTGTTTGGAAATGATGGAATAGCAGCACAATGAGCAATGTCTGGAACTTTTGCATTACATGTGGTTTTATTTAATGCCGTCGTCCTCTTAATCAGACGATTCCTTTTCAAAATCAAAAGTATAAAATTGATCAATGTTAAGCTTCAAAGTGTCCCAGTTGACCATAAAGTTCTCCAGCTCATGTTGAAGTTCTTGAAATGTTGCAAGGGAGCTTATTTTTATAAGCTTTTCAGTCTTTAAACTGTTGCGGGAAATTCTCCCTTTCAAGTCTTTGAAATTTCTGGGATCTAAAATATTAAAATATTAAACCCCTGCAAATATTAAATTTTTTGGTGAACCTTTCATCCATAGATTGAATTATTGTGACGAGGATTACGTTAAAGGTTTCTGTTGTAAATCTGCCTGTTACTTAATTTTTCATCCTTGAATTCTTCTATGGGCACTTTCTTGACTCTTCATGCTCTTACTTCTGGTAAACTAGTTTCGATGTCAATGTCTCCAACATCCTCCATTTGAAAATTTTGCACACCCTTCTAAACTAAATAAATATGTTCGCTCTGAACAAAGTTATCTTTCAATTTGTCATTTTTTTATGAAAGTTTTTCACAATCATTTTAAAATTTTAAAGAAAAATTGGCCTTCGAAATGAACCAAATGTGTCTCAATTGCACAGTTATGCATTTTACTAATAGAAGTTATACCCTCTCAAAAAACAGCTAACCAAAGAATGATGTTTTTTTCAAAATCATTTATTTTAAAATTTTGCATGGAATTAATTTTGCAAACTAGTTTTAAATACTCTGTATAGCCTTAAAAATGGAATTCTCTCACTTTCCTTAAAATGTCTTCCTTTACAGTCCTAACTTAAAATATTTCCCCACTGGATAAAAACATTAAAAACCAAAGCTTTTTTCTATTTTCTACTGGTAATTCTGCACAAATTGACACACTTATTTTAACACTGTCTCTACACACAATGGTCTATTCGAAAAAATCAAAGTTAACTTTTCGTATGTCATATGATTTTTGGAACAATTATTATGTTCGCACAATTATTTTCAAATATTTTTCCTCCCAATGCAATCCAAGTTAGAAGATAAGCACCATCGTTAACCCATCTATTAAATTTTAGAGATATACAAATTTTAAAAAGGAAACTCTCAACTCGGTATATAAATTATTCTCTGATTATTTTTTGTATAAAAGTTACCCCATTAAAAATTATTTAAGGGCCTTCTCTAAATAGAACGCGAAAAGTTAACTTTGATTGAATTTAGTGAAAGGGGAATATTTTTTTTTGCTTTCAAAAGTATGTTCAACATTTTAATCTGAGTGCAAAATTGGGTCAATTTTTCATTATAGAAGAATTAGAAGAAAGTTATGCTGGTCGCGTTCGTGGAGGAAATATTTTTTTCTGCAGCCCCGCGCAAAATAACTAAATACTAAATTTAAATGAAATCGCAAAATCGACGAATGCCGTGGATCCTTATTTTGCGCTCTAGCGCGAACATGAAAAAGGAAATTCTCACTTTTTCCGTCTAGTGTGCTGAATGGTCATGGAACCTGGAAACCGAAGATAAATAAATGACAGTCGTGCGTTTGTTACAGTTTGTTGCTGGCACTCCTGTTCTTATGCCCGAAGCCCGAACATAATATGTCAAAACTGACAGTCATTTGCAAATTTCAGAATAAGTATAGAGAAAAATGTGCATTTAATTTAAAAAAATGCGGCTGTAGAAAAAGTTCTGTGTGTTTTTCGAGCGCAAAGTAAGACTGCCGTTTTCGAAAGATTACTGCGCTCCGCTACGCGTCGCGCAGTAACATTCTTTCTCAAGCGGCAATCGGTTACTTTGCGCTCTAAATACACAAATAACTATTTTCTTAGAGACGCTATAACTTCCCAATTTTGAAACGTATTTTAAGGTTATCTTGGCTGAGTTAAGTAGGAAAATAATTTTTCTTTTATGCGGCTACAACTTTGTTGAGGAAGTGCGCAAAATTGTGCACAATTTTGAAGTTTAATTTAATAGTATTGAAATATTTTTGATAAGGTTAGGGGGATCCAACAAGTTAGTCTCTCATTAAAGAAATTACTGGCAATTCTAGTAGAGGGTTGTACAATATTTGAAATAATCTGTGCAGGATCTTGGCTTTGGTAATAGAGTATTTTAGAACTAGGGGATGCAGAAGTGCAAACTTGACAGACTTCCTGAAGATTACTAGTACAGACAAATAACCAAAGTCTTAAATTTTGCGCGTAGCGTAAGCTAAAATTATCTCATTTTACTCACTGAATCTTATAAACTTCCGGCCTTTTACTCGTATATATATAGTTACATGTAAAGTTAATGATTTATATAAATATATACCTGAATAAGTTAGTTTTAATACCTCAGATTATTTATGCCTGAAAATAAATAAGTTTTAATATAGTCGTAATTAATATATCACGTGATAATTTTAGCGAGTGAAGCCCAATATTGTATTTTATTCCTTGAGTCATTGATTTAAACTACCCGAAGTTACCCTTTCGAGAAATGTATTGAAAATTAATCGCACATGAAGGAATGTCGTTCGGATAGTCAAATGAGGCATGCACATCCAGATTAGAGCTTTATAGCAACCGGGAGATAAATAAAAGCACTTTATTATTTTTTGTTTATTTATGTTTTAGCTTACCCAAAGCACCTAACCTAAACTAACAACTAACCTAAACTAACCAAAATAATCCAAACTAACTAAATCTAACTCAAATTAATAAAAAACCAACCCATAAAGAGAAAAATCTTAAATATGGAAATTTGCCCCAGAAAAAAATTGCAACATAATAATTGTTTCTGTAAATTTGGAGAAAAAATCTACAAGCTTAGTTTTTTATAAAAAATTTCAACTAAACAAAGGTTGAACCAGAAACTTTCTTCAAAATAATTATTAACAATGTGTGGGTATATATGGAACTACCAATTAGCCCTCGAATGGCCCACATCAGGGCTATGTAAAAAATACAACCTATAGAGAAAGAAGTAACAATATGCATAGGCACTATAGGCAGGTTCGTATTTAAAAATTAGTTGTGAGCAAATAAACCATAAACTTTTATATTATCAATGCAAGACTAAGCATTAAGGAACTATTTTGTATGGTATAATGACAGGACCGTCTTTTAAATATTGTAGACATAACTATTGTATAAAATATGATTGTTTAACAAATAAGCTTAACAAACTAGTCTTTTATTCGCAATCTAGAGATAAAATTGTAGTACTAAGATAATTTGTAAAGATAAGTTTCTTTTTATTGCATGAATATGCCAAGGACCAGTGGATATCCGTATTAGTCTCTCCGGCAGCAGTTCACGTATGATACCCTCAAACAGATTGAGAGCGTGTCAAACCCATTGATTTGTATAGGAGTGGATAAGCAATAAATAGACCAAAGATGGCAAATTTACGACCGCGAAATGTAAACAAAGATATTTCTATTTGGACTTGCGCATTAGAAAATTAGTAGGAGCTAGCTGTTGCACCGTGAAGGTAAATAGGCAGGCCAGGACTTCGAAAGTGATTATTTCACCAAATATTCGGTAGAGGAGTCTTGCCGATTGTAAAATAGGCCCCAGTTAGCGTAGTGAAACAAACAATACGTAATACTTATAATAATTAGACTTACTTGAAATAGGAAATTCCGGGTATTTTGCCTCTACTACTACAAAACACAACCATACACTTTCAGGATTCTATTTTGGTAGCATCGCCGATTGTTTATCTGCGTATTGTTCAATGTAAACGAAAATCAAAATAGGTTACGTACAAACCACAAACGTGAACCACTAAACTAAAACTAATTAAGCAACTACAGACACTAGGTCCAAAGAAAGTAAAGAAAGTAAAAACTAGAATTATTAACTCAAAACCCCGCGCCGTCAAAACCAAAACACGTCAAAGACAAAAGCCAAGTTCGATCCTGACCGACGCCTGCTGAGACGGCAAGTGTTTTAGCGCGCATGACAAAACGGTATCTTCTTTGTTTACGTTTTTCCATTTTACGTCGATTTTGTCATGCGCAGAAACCTGTTTTTTCGCCCATAGGTTGCCACTTTTGAATAGTGCGACAGGCGGCTATTGCTTATCCACTCCTATACAAATCAATAGTCAAACCATGCTAAGACGTAAACTGTAGTGAAGGCTAGAAAATGACGTTACAAGGACTAGATTGGATCCTGAAAGTAATAAAACCACTGATGATATTATGTATTGCACAGTTATAGTTAGATAATGTGAAACGCGATATGTCTTCTCGAATTGAGGTCTTTCTTTTTAAAACATAGGGGTCATGGCAAACGTTCGGGTCCAACGTTAAGTGGGATAGGTAATGTGTGAACTACTAAAATGCATAAACTACTAAGTAAATATTACCTTTTCCTAAGTTTGAACTTGAATTTGGAAAATATTATGGAAACATTCAAGACAAATTATAAGCAAAGCGTACGGTCAAGGCAAGCGATTTTAAACATGCAACGATCAGCACATTTTATTGTATAAATACTCAAGCAAATCATCTTTATTTCTCACCCAAACTCGTTCCTTGCATGCACACATGTACGTAGATCTGGTGTGCTCACCTAAATTAGTAAAAGTCGAATCTACGATAAATTTGCCAAAGTTCTAACAAAGAGAATTTCGAGGTAGAATCTGTCATGTAGTTAGATTGCAATGCAAAACTTTGAGTGGAATAAAGTCAAAGCTAACCATTAATAGAACGCACGGGCGGATTTAGCAATGAGTTATGGGGGGGGGGGGTGATAAAAACATATTACGTAGAAAATACATATGTTATATTTTTTAAAATGCACTTTAAAACTAAATCGACCAGCACGTTACGCTGGCAGCGTCGGACCATCGATTTACAGAAAAAGCCAAATGTATCAATACCACTCTAGACGTAATATTGCGCTCCCAAATACCCTTCTAACATGTCTCACAACACTCTTTTATTAATACTACTACACTCGACGTAACTCCACGCTCTCAAATACCCCGCTCTTTCTATGTATTAAAATGTAAGTAAACGTCAAACTTGAAAGACAAGCAAGACACAGATATCTAATATTCATCAAGCGTTGCTATGGAAATGTGTTTCTATGCTTTGTTGTAATTGAATAGGCAGCTAATTTTGATGTATTTGTGACAAGTAAGGTCAGAATAAATAAAATATTTTTATTTATAATTAGACTATTGACGCTAAAATGTACTAGATTAATTTTGTAGACTGCATCGCTGTATAATTTTAACCCAATTTATTATACTTTATGCTTAGTTTGTGACTAAATAACTGCAAATTTAGCACTTAAAATTAGGGAGTCGAAAAGTTTTCTGGTGCGGGCGCACGGGAAAAGCATTCCCGCTCCCTAATTTTGCGGGCGCACCGAAAAGACTTACTTTCTTTGCTCTACAGAGACGTCGAAAATGATAGTTTTTAGAGAGGTATTATGAAAAAGCTTTTTAACTATACCGGGTGGTCAACTAGCGAAGGCGCCGTCGCTGGCTGCATGCCACAAAACGTTAATCGCACAGCTTTAGTAAAATAGTTTTTATGCAACAAGTTGTAACCTTCCATTTTTGGATTATTGTTTATTGGGTAAGTTTTGAAGGACCCTTGTCCGATAAAAATCGCGGTTGCGCGGGCTGAATGGTTCGAGAGACCGGTTTTGCCGAGGGAAAGGTCGATCTTTTTTTTTCTAGAAGAGCAGTCGTGAAAAGAAGTTGAGTTTTGAAAGTTTTTTTTCCTCGCCAAGTGGTTTAGGCGGATTTTGTCGACTTCCCTGAAATATTTCCGTTTTGGTTTTGGGAACCTCGATTTGAGTAACGTATAGTGTGGGCCATTTGGAAAACTCGTTGTTCGAGGATATTGTAAGCGGCTTCTACTTGATTAAGTCAGCCATTTTCGTCGTGTTTTTTTGTTTGGAGAACTGAATAGAGTGCCCTCTCAGTAAGAGGGCCGTATCCAGGGGACAGAAATCCTGACGAGGAGTTAGGAGCCTCTACGCTTGTGAGACCCTAGTTAGTGGGTTTATACCTGCCTGCTGTAATTTGGGCCTAGTCCTTCCGGAGTGTCCGGATTGTCATTGGGATAGGACAGTTGCAGATAAGAAGATCAGTTAAGTGCTAGAATAGTGTAGTCTTAACTATTTTTTTTGTGTTGTTCCCCGGTGTTGGGGAAATACCTCATTTTGCGCACCATTGTTTTTTTTATCCCCCTTTCTTTCAATTGTTGTCCGTTCGGCTGGTAAACACGAGCGCGCCATGAAAAGTATCACTTTTCCTCCATATAAAATAATATACTACTACTATACTACTACTGAAAAATATATGAAAAAATATAAATGTTATTAAATTACTTTACGTACTGGTGCGTAAAATAAATAATTTTTTATTACGCATGCATCATAATCAACGATTATCGCACGCTGCAGCGTGCTTAAAATGATGTTTATGATGCGCCTACTTTTTTAAAGGTTGCTATAGGAATATTTGATCATGTCAAATGTGACAGATTAATATATTCGTCAATATATCCCTTAAGTTTAATATTTAAAACATTTTTGAGATTATGATGCATTCGTAATAAAAAATAGCGTATGATATACATGTATAAGAAGCCTTTAAAGCGCTTGCGACTTACAAAACACTCCGCTGCGCGTCGTGTTTTGAAATATGTCGCGCGTGCTTTAAAGGCCCTCTTATACACTTATATCATAATATACTATTACGCACTGCATTAAAAAGGCATAGTTTACGAATCTTAGAGAGTGCGTAAAGTGAGTATTTTACGCACGGTAGTACAATGCAGTGAGTAAAATAAATTACTTTACGCACTAGTGCGTCGAGTAATTTATTAATATTGGTATTTTTTCGTATATTTTTCGGTAGTAGAGAAAATTTTTGTTTTGCTACTCATGTGTACAGTCCCCTTTTTTTATTCATGGGATTGTCGCATTCGCCATATTCCCATTCATAATAAAATGGTCACTTTACATACTTGTTGCATAAATAACTATTATGATAAAAAAGATCAAAAAGAATCACTTAAAACTGATTTCAATTTCATGGGGCGGTCATTAGAGGGCCAAACACGATAACCAATTTGGAAAGCGAGGTTTTCTCGGTAATTTGTCTAGTTAAGATATCTTTGCAATATTTCCGTCGTAATTTTGATCTTATAAGATATTTTGATCCTGCACTTCTTCTCTAGGCAAACATTTATTATATAGAACAAATCATATGCCTATGAAACAAACACTGTTAACTCCCCGGTTTAATAAAATTAAACGGATTTAGCCTCGTTAGAAATTATGACTTTAGTTGCAAAACACTTGTTTAAGTTTAAATATCAATAAATATGCGATTTCTCTAAGTTTCTTTATTTTATCAGGATTAATTGAATAACTAACTAACTCATAATTATTTATGAAAATCTCGTAATGCTATAAACATGGTGATTTCCATTAGAAAAATGGTATGGAATTCAGCAACATAATAATAATTATTTTAAGCCTCGTAATAGTCTTAACATTCAGTGTCACTTAAATAAACGTCGATGTAAGCTTGTTTGGATCATAATTATTTTGTTTTAAACATTAATTTTTGGTTTTTGCCAAAAATACAGATTTTAACCTCTGGATATCACTAATTTTTTATTGTTTTATTCCGCTTTAAAAATAGATATATCCTTGCATTTAATTTTTGTAGAGTAAAGGCAATGTTTTATTCATTTATCGAACAGCTTAGCTCTAACTAAGACAAAGTAATTTGCATTTAGCATTTAGAGTACGTATTATCAAAGTCTACATAAGTATTAGGTAATTCAGTAAAGTATAAAGGTCGTTCCTAATTCACATAATTCCTATAATTTTATTAAATTGGAGTAATCAGTTTTATTCCTAATTAATATTTGTTTTTCTTCTACAACCATATTAGAGCTAGAAAAAAAGTGTAGGACCAGAATGTTTCAAAATTTTCTCAGAATGAAAATGCAATTATTTTTAATATACCTCATGACTAGGCAATCCCACAAACTTGAAAATCATTTCCAGTGATTGTCGGGTAACATACACCTTATTTTTAGGTATGATCAGAAATGGTTAAACAATCTGACGTAGTCAAAAATCCCAGGCGGTAAAGTTCAGTAGAATGTAGAGCTTCATGAATCAATGCCATCATCCGAGCGGTAATTAAGTGGGTCTCGAGAGGCCATATGGCCAAATCGGCGACACCACATAGTACAGAGAGTGTTGTTTGTAACCCTCGATTTGAGACTGGTAAAGATGTGTGGTCCGCACCAAAACCGATTTTCACGCTCCCTACTGATTGAACGCTGGTTATTAAACGATCATTAATCACTTGTTAGTTCGCTGTTCTTCATACTAGGGGAATGCTGGAAAATTAAATAACCATAAAATGTTTTATCTGCCTTTACATTTGAATGATATTTGTGGTACAAAATGACTGGTAGTTTCCACCCATATTTCGTAACATTGTTGAGAATCTGTTGATTGAAGGCATCAGTTTTGATTAGACCGAAAGATATATTATTTAATTTTGTTGCTTCCCAAAGTATAAATCTTTATTTTTTAAAATGTGCTGTACTTTTTTCAACACAGCGCGATCAGAGCCTAAGGATATCGTATGAGAGATAATAGGTTTGTTCTAGCAGCGATTTCAAACGGTTCCAAACCGTACGGAGTTTGCGCATAGCCATATAAGCGACGCTTATATCGTTATGCGCAAACTCCGGACGGTTTGAAACCGTTTGAAATCGCTGCTAGAACAGACCTAATAATATCCTATATAATGAAGGACTCTTTGTGCCTAAGTCAAATCTTTGAATAAATACCCTGTTTCTGAGCACAACTTTATTAGGGCACTGAAAATGTCGTCATATGTTCAAAATATAGTAAAAACTTTATCTAGTGTAAGGGTATCTGTACAAAAAAGTAACCAATTATTTCTGTTGGAAAACATCTTCAAAAGTAAAACGGATATTAAAACCTATTGCGCAGTCACACAGAGTGCAGGGACGTTCTTAAGACCTCTGCCGCCTTTGTGCAAGCATAAAAATGCCGCCCCTATATTTTAAAAAAGTTTTTTTTTAACAAAAATATTTTTGAAGTGAAATTTCTTTAGCGAGGGTAAAGTCAGAAAAAATGCCTATCAAAGTGAAACGCCCCTTTAATTAAGCATGTTCCAGTATAGGTAGAGAGTTGAAATTTCCAGGACATGTAGCCGGGGTAAAATAAGGATCCTGAACGAAAACTGGACCCCCCCGTACCCCCCACCCGTTCGGCCAGACGTGGGGGGAGAAGAAAAATAAAATAAAATAATTAATTTCGGGAGAACGGGAAGAGCGACAGGGTCGAAATTTTTATGGTAAGTGCGCCTCATTCGGGGGATACCTTTGACCATCTGGGGGAACCGGGGCTCTAATTTAAGGGTGGATTTTGGGGGAATAAACGTTTTTAGCCGATATTTCTGCAATTTCCTTGGATACCCAAACATTTTCGAAAAAATGGGAAAAAATTGAAGAAAACGTAAAAAGTTATTCGTAAAGTTAGCAAAAGTATTATAAGACAAAATAAGAAAACAATAATAATAAAAAAAAGTTAGAGAAACGCGGTTTTCGGTGAAGGGAGTCCAGCTACAAGGTCGGGGATGGCAAAAATGGGAAGAAAAAAATGCATTATAAAAAAAATGAAAAAAATGGGAAAAAATGTGATGATAACGTAAAAAAAATAAAGGTGTTATAAAACAAAATAAGAAAAAAACAAAAACAAAAGATTGTTCGGAAAGTTAATAAAAGTATTATCAAACCAAATAAGAAAAAAAATAATAATAAAGAAATATTACTAAAGATTATTTAATCTAGTGAATTTCGAAATCTATAGAATGTTGGTAATAGATGTTAAAATGTATTTTCAATAAAAACACTGGGAAGCCAGTTAGCAGTAAAACTCCCAACATAAGCAAAATAAGTATTCTCATTGTATACAATGGTATTCTTTATTCAAAGAATAACCATCCCCTTTTATGGGAACTACACATGTTTAATTACTTTAGTACTTAGTATTTAAAATAGTATCCTTTACAAGTTATATGAAATGAAATTGTATTTACGTTACGAAAAAGCTTTTCTTGTTGAAGCTTGAAAGAAGTATAATGATGAAAGAAAGCAATCGTTACTGAAAATCAAGGAAAAATTGAATTAGTAAAGCAGTAGGCAATATGGTGGCTTGAATTGATGTATCAAACGTTTATCTTATTACTATAAGAAATTTAACCATGAAGAAGAGTTTAGTGATTCCTATCAGCATTTTGTAAAAAAAGCTAAACACTTCTGTGGTCATAGTTTATTCCGCTTTTGCTATTTTACAAGTTATGTTAGGAATGGATTGAAAAGGTAAAAAATTTGCTTCACGAAATCCAAGCTACCGCGCGGGCCGGGCCGTGGGACGCCCTATATCCTTACGAATTTTTCTTTCTTCGACGAGAGTAGAGACGGCGTTTTTTGTGAGTTTGACAACCAAAAATATACAATAAATCCATTTTTATTATATTGAAGCATACAAAACTGATTGTCTGCAATATTCACATTACGAATACTATAGAGGGTTTTAAGTTTTAAACTTTGCTTCTGTGGAATGCCTTAAGTATGAAATTTAGTTTTGCATATTTTTTATATTCAAAAAGTGGAACCAGTAAAATACATTTAGTATTTTACTGGTTCCACTGGCGACCTGCGGCCGCCCCTAAGGTTCGCCGCCTTGGTGCCTGCACAACCTGCACACCTCTAAGAACGGCCCTGACAGAGTGCCTGTTCTGTGAACGTCTTCGTTGTTTAATTCTATTACTACGACATTAAACTTAAATTAGCTGGTTGATTTTATACAAAACTTTAAGGACGATAGAATATTAAGAAATTAACAGCCAAAAGTCGTTGCAGTCGTAAAACTCATGTTAAAACATAGGTGACAAAGCTAATCAAATTGCTTTGACATATAGGCTCGATTAGCAAACTTTCACAATTTGCTTTTCTCTGGATAAAGTTAGTTTTTAAGTAATATATTTGGTAAGGAAAATGCTAATGAGAAATTGAAACTCGTTTGCATTACACTCAGGGTAAAATACAATAATGATATAAGCATATATAAGAAATGGAAAAGATGATAATTTCCAATATATCAATTATCAAACATCAAAATATGCTACAAAAGCCCCACTCTATAGTAATTTATATTAATTTTAACAAAACAAAAAAAAACCTTCTGCAGATGTGTCCGTATTTTCTGAAGTTCCACGCATCGCATCTATACATTTCGACCTATGTC
This sequence comes from Pissodes strobi, assembly GCA_016904865.1. Classification (NCBI taxonomy): domain Eukaryota; kingdom Metazoa; phylum Arthropoda; class Insecta; order Coleoptera; family Curculionidae; genus Pissodes; species Pissodes strobi. The sequence continues at coordinate 17,958 of MU185435.1, read as the reverse complement.
GAACATAATATTCCAGTGATCATTTACACATCCAACGCCTTGGATCATACACTTATAACATTGCTTTGGTTGTTTTACATTTAAAAAAGTTCTTTGGTATCTGTGATCATATGCTTCGATATATATTATTATACCCAGGCAATTTTCTTGAAAATTTGACATTTTATGTGCTTTGGGGGCCAATTTGGTACTGATTCAATTATCTTTTATCTAATCAATCGTTTTGATTCTTGTGACTCATTAAGAAAAATTTCCATGCAAAATATCTAAACTGATATTTAATAATTAAATTGCAATAGACGCAAATTATTAGGGGTAGTTTTTTTACATTTAATATTAATGGATTTTAAAACCAATTTTCATTTGTTTCTTTACATTTAATATTAATGGATTTTAAAACCAATTTTTATTTGTTTATCGTTCCAGGACCTTTGAGCATTACTTGTAATAATCTAACTTGTATTTTCAATGCAATCCTGCATTAAGGATTACTTATATGAAGTAAGCCGCAAAAATTAAATTTTTGTAAAACTATCGACAGATTACATAAATATATAAGAAATCGTGTGCTAAAAATCCAAAGTGATCCAAATATGGCATATTTAAACGCTGAACTAAGGAAGCTTATATAAGCCATTGGGAAAACCATTGGAAGGTAACTCGGGACAGTTAAAAAATCGGTAGTCATTTCAATATCCCGTGAATCTCAGAAACATAATTCTAGCAAAATAGTGGACTATTCGCACACTCCTCGTAAACCCAGTCTATACACTTATGGTACTTGATCAAATGTTTTATGGCATGCAGGGCATGCAATCGAACATTTTCCCTCTCTTCTAAAGCGTCCTTAAAAGATTAGAATTTAACTTTTCCCTGTTGTTATTTTTCAACCCTCTATTTTTTTTTAACTACAGTCAGAAACTGGAAAAAAATCAATCACATCAATAGCATTTTGGATACCTGGGCAAATTGTAAAGGATAACATAAAATCACTCTTTTGCTGACTGCGAAGAATTTTGGAGTAGATTTGTAAATCATGACTGCAAAAATGCTCTGGAGGCGGAGCTAGATGTTTGTAATTCTGGAACTGTACTTCTAATATTAATTAATTGGTGCAAATAGTCTATTATCTAAAGGGTTTTATCAACAGAATATTCGATGAGCTCGAGCAGCTTTAATTTGGATGTAAAATTTAATTATTTCGGCGTCATTTGATTGCTGATGCAAACGAAAAGATACACGATGCCGAATTACCTGTAGTTATATACTGTTTTATTACATAGAGCATACCTATGCCGAGATAGTGGGGCTTATTTGAAGCAATATTTTCATAAATCATGACAAAGTATGGTTTGTTCTGAACTTATTGTATGTTTACAGATAAAACTTGTAAATTATCACATCGTCGACCATAATAACCCAAAATGTGACAATTTGTCCAAAATATTGTTTGACCGATAATGAAAATAACAAATGAATATTTAGCCAAAGCAAGTAATACAATTTAACCCATAACATAAATACAAAAATTGAAATAAACATTTTATGCAGACATAGAAGATATAAAGTATAAAACTAAAAAAATGCAAAGACTACAATTAAATATTATTTCTATTATTTATTATTTCTTGAAAATTCCACCTATTATGTGCTCTGATGCTTCATTCTTGTGTAACATTAAGAAAACCTCAAGCAAGATATCTAAAGTGATATCTATAGTCATATAATAATTAATTGTAATAGGCTTTGGTTATCATAGATAGTTTGTTAAATTTAATATTAATTGATTTTAAAACCACTTCTCGATCATTTATCACTGTCCTAGTGTGACTTTGTGTATTACTTATAGTAAAAGAATAGTATTAAGTATACCAGACCAGACCTATCCAGAAAATTACAGACCGATCAGTTTCCTCTCAGCTGTGAGCATGGTGGATGAGAGAGTGATCATTAGAAGACCAAACGACGAATCCAACGAACTCGACACGATCCCATGCCTCCAATACGGATTCAGGAAGGGACACTCATCGGAGCTACTACTACAGCAGCAACCTTTCTAGACGTATAAAGAGCTTTCAAAAGAGTGGCTATACTATAAAATTATATTACGGGGCTACTCTGACCGGATGATCAAGATCATAAAAAACTACCTAACAGACAGAAGAATACACGTGAAAGTTAAAGGCAAACATCCAGACCGAGGATACTTGAGGCAGGAGTACCACAAGGCTCAGCCCTTGGACCATCCCTATACTCAATATTCACTCACGATATACCATCATTCGACGACGCGCAAATTTCATTGCATGCTGGCGATACAATGATACAGTTTGTCCACACCGATATGAGGAGGATAAGCATTATGCTTCAGGAGGCAACAGATAAGCTTACAGACTGGACGACAAAGTGGAAGATCAAGGTAAATGAGCGCAAGACGAAGGCCATGCTCGTCGAAAGAGAAGAATGACTGCTGGGCCGCACATACTGATTAACAACGCCGACATACTTTGGAGTACGGAAGTCAGTACCCTGGAGTACACCTGGACCGTGGCCTGACGTATAAAGAGACATCCAAGCGGCAAGAGATAAGACCATTAACCGCATGATGGGAAGGAAGAGCCCAATATCACTGAAGACAAAGTTCGCCAAGATAAAGACGATAGCCAGACTTTAACTGACGTCTGGCTTCACAGGTTGGGGACACGCAGCGGAAACCAGGATAAAATTGCTTTTAAGAACTAAAAACAAGCTAGCAATGATAGCAGCTGGCGCATGGCGTGCCATGGTTCGTCAGAAATCCGAACCTGCATACAGATTTACAGTGGCAATCATTCGCAGGGTTTATAGTCAATAATACTAGGCGCGTGTTCATAAGAGCAGAAAACCATGCCGATGAAGAATTGAGGCAAGCAGTTGACTACGACCCAGTCTACATTCCTGAAAAAAGACGCAGATGGACCATACGTAGAAGATCTAGGAGCCTAATCGTGTGACCAGACAGACGCGACCAGTGCTAACTAGCACAGAGCAGGAATGGAGTAACACCCAGACCTGCTCCCAACATTTCGGCAAGAGCCAGAAGACAACAAACTACGCGAGGCATGATCTAGCAATTACAGCGAGGCAAGATCAATAAGGAGACAAACATTTAAGTTTTGAGATATCTGTGCAGCAGATTATATAAAAAAAATATGAAATAGGGACGTGAAACTCAAGGTAAACCAAATTTGGCATATTTAAACAGTTGAACCTGTTGAAATAAGTGAAATAGCTTATGCAAACACCGCAAATTCGGAAATATAATTCTACCAATATAGTGGAATATTGGCACACTTCCGGCAAACCCAGTTTATATACTGTGTACTGTATTCATTCTTCAAATATTTCTTGACATGCAAGACACACAATCCAATATATATATATTGGTCAGCGTCATCTTTGTTGATATTCAAATTTTTCTCTGAACATTTTCCTTTAAAATTTAACTTTTTTCTGATATTCTTTTTCTACCCTTTAACCTTCTTTTAGAAACTGGAGAAAATTTTCCAAGGCATTGATAGCTTTTCATAAAATCCCTCTTTTGCTGATTGCGAAGAGGAGTTTTGGAGATGATATGTAAATCATGACTGCAAAAGGGCTCTGAATATGTGTACTTCTGGGACTCAATCACTGTGTCCAATGCATATTTCTATTTTTAATTAATTGGTGCAAATAGTCCATTATCTAAAGGGTTTTATCAACAGAACATTCGATGAGCTCGAGCAGCTTTGATTTGGATGTAAGTTTTAATTATTTCGGCGTTATTTGATTGTTGATGCAAACGAAAAGATACACGATGCCGGATTACCTGTTGTTATATACTGTTTTATTACGTTTAATTAAAGAACACACCACACCTATGCCGAGATAGTGCGGCTTATTTCAAGCAATATTTGTTGGAGTTTGTAGAATAAGTCATGACTATCATATGATTTGTTCTTGAACTTATTTCAGTTTATTTCGGTATGTTTAAAATTAGTCAACCCAAACTTGTAAATTATCACATCGGGGGCACACATTGACATAAAATTTTACATTTTGAATCCAAGTGACCCAAAAAGTTGTCTGAACGAATATTGATAATGACAAATGAATATATATCTAAAATAATTTTGACCCATAAGATAAATACAAAATTGAAAAGATAAATACAAAATTGTTAGGCAAACCAAAAAGAAATAAATTAATATACAAGAGCAATGGGCAATAGAAAACTAAAACAAAAATGCAAATTCAACAAATAAATATAATTTCTACCATTGGGATCGTCACCTCACTTCTGTTGTTTTGTTTTTGTAGAGAACTTATGGACTTTACTTAGGGCCAGTTTTACAAATTATTTCATCAGTTAAAGTTTTAATAATTAATTTTATTAAACAATTGTACTATTGTATATATAATTGTATCATTGGGCATTTAATCTGTTGTGATTCGAAACGGCACATTTCCCTTAGTAAAAGTATTTCGAAATCTCCCCCTTACATCACGATTTCATGAATGAACTGGCGTCACCACTACGTCTTACGCGAGGGTCTTCTTATCAGGAAGACCTGTTTGAAGAAGGTGTGTCCCAGACACTATGCAAATAAAAGTCAATAAAACTGTCTGAATATACCTGTTTACCTTTGTTAAAGTGAGGTAGTACTATATTTAATGTATTTATGAGTCATTATAAATATTGAATTTCTTACAAGTTAGTTTATGAGTTACGTACACGGGGTACAAAATCTCTATTAAGTTTAAAGGATAATTGATTTTGTAATAATTTTAAAAATATGTTCTAAATTTATTTCTCATGATATTAGTTAGGGTTAGTCTTTTAATCGGGAATATTTTTAAAACAACTACACTGTGAAGAAATGCTTTTACTTTAACTATGTTTTTCTAGCTGTTAAAATTCCTTTTTCGAATCTTTTATGTTGCTTCTAAATGCTTCTAGTGACGGTTATATAAAAATTAAATGCTTTATATTTAGTAAGTCATATCATTTCTATCTTTCATAAAGTATCCAATCATTATCGTAAATTTCCTTACATTAAAATAAATCAGCAGCATCGAATGAATTTGCTTTCTAGATATTGACTTGGCACTATATTTGTAACACCAACCTGACTTATAAGAGCATTAGAGTCAGAAAATATTTGCTCCCAAGCCTCTCTCCCCATTAGTAGTAATTAGTATAAGTAAAATAATAAGCAAATTTGGTTTCCTCGCCTCCAAAACGTAATATTTTCAATAATTATTTTTACAATTCTTTGATTCATGTTTCATCTGAGTTCCCATTCATTGGGTCTAACATCCGTTTAAATACGCAATATAAATTAATAATTGTTAATTTATATTTCTCGATCGGAAAAACAGCTATTTTTTGAAAAACATTTTCTGTAGCAACTATCAGCCCACTATTACTTACGTATAATAAGTAAAAAGAAAACTAGAAAAAAGTTGAATAATATGTTCAAGGCTCCCTCGTTCATATATTCAGTTCTAAACGCGTACCGACAGCAACGTCCATCCTTCAAATCATTCAAAATATATCGAATGGACGTTCGTACTCAAGTACTATTTCTTTCAAAATTTGACTCAGGGTACTTTTTTCGGGTGAAACAATTCTGCGACTGATTTACGGGACCTGATAGAGAAGTACAATTTTGTCATGTGATATAATCAGAGTTCGTTTCGGTAAAAGGACTTCGAAATCTTCTCTTTCTTACATCACGATTTCTTGAATGAACTGACATCACTAATATGTTACTCAAGGATGTTTCCAATCTGGAGAAAGTGGGTTAGCATGTAAAATTGTACCATTACGCACAAAGGGTGTTCTTTTGCTAGCTTTTGTTGCTTTGCAATTATGGATTATATGATGATTTTTATCGTATTATGCAAACTTTAACTTACTCTTTTCTATATCACATAAGTACTCTTTTAGTAAGCTAGAAGCTATTAAGAAATATTTGTTTCCCAATTTTTAAAAAAAGGAAAAATGCAAAAAAATTAATAGGTATCAATAATTGATGATGATATGAGAATGCGAGGTATCCATGGATGGAGTTTTACCCACTGTAATAATTGTAAATAATAAGTTATTTGCTGAGTTAGTAAGAACACAGCACACAGAACACTTGGAAGTATGAAATGAAAAGAATGGACAGTTAATTTAGCTACAAAGTGCCCATTGCACGTGTGTTGAAAAAAATCAACACTGACCTATGTAAACAGACCACAGCTGGTGACAGCAAATTTGACATGACTCTTTGACTTGACATATAAGGATGACATAAGTACTTTTCAACACTAGTGTTCAAATGTTGATTTGAACATGCATGTGATATTAATCGAAAGAATGTTTTAGTTCCCATTTTCATACATTACTCGTGTGAAAGTATGTTTTAATATCCTCGTTTGGAAACCAATGCTTTCAACACTTGTTATGTTATACACTATCGCTGCTATAGCTGCAACAATAACATAGTATACTTGAAATTCGTACAAAATTAAAAAAATTTTATAGTGGCAGAAAATATCACGTTAGAGTATTTTAGTAATGTGGCCAACAAGACCAGTCTGCATATCCGCGTGTTTGGTAGCAACCTTCAAATCGATTATAAAAACAGGTTCCTAGTCTTGGAATGCAACTGATTGTTCTGCAATATCTCTTGCCTAAAAAGTTCATTCATGTATTTGAACGAGTTTTGTAATAGGAACAATTCACCAGCATCACAAAGAACTATGCAAAAAGAAGCATTAAGCTGCAACCTCGTCGTATTATTCCTGACTATACAAAGGAAAATAATTTACATATTTCTGATCAGACAATAGTTGCCGATGGGCACGCATATAGGTGACACATACGAGCACATACGTCATGGCATGTGTTTCTAAAAAGGGGGTGCAACCCCATGCAGCTGCTCTGACGGCGCGTGGGTCCCCTACCACGGGCGCGCACCTGGCGAGGGGCCACTGCACACACAATCGTTCTGTGATTACGTATTTGTTGTTCCGCGGGTTGATGATGACGACTCTGTGCGGTAGTGGTTCTTTACTTACCTGTTGACAGGGTCGCATTCAAATAATTTCACTTCATTCAATCAAAGTTAGAATTATTTTTCTAGTTAAAAGATAAATCGAGACCGTAGTAATAAAATCATATTGAAACAATTAAAAGAATTGCTTGCATACTTAATGATAATACATTTAATTTATTAGCATCAAAAACAAATATACCTTCCTTAGAAATATATGAGCAACACATTTTTGAGATTCTACCTATCATTAGGGACGAGTATAATTTTCTCTTGTCTTCCATACATAAAGGGGGAGATGCTGATGATTCAAATTTCAAATTCATTGTCCTCTACATTCTCGAAAAATGGAGAAAAGATACAAAAACTCAAATATACAAAAACCCGAATATTATCATGTCTTAATCACCACCAAATTTTGAGCGCACATCAATCAGTTATTCATAATAATAAGAGTACGAACTCCAGAATTTTAAATTTTTTGCTGAGAATTATTCAGAATACTGATATTAAACGACCTATGTATTTTGATTACGTGAGTCATAAAATACTGTGCTTGGTACTTCTTGGGTGCTTGATATAGCATTTGGAGAAAAATGTCTCTTTTTGTAACCAAGACAACCATATAGTGGCAACAATGCTATATCTTTCTGAATGTCGGTATGACCAGCATAGTTGCCAATAGGCTTGTTCCAACAGACTAGAAAACCGTACGAGGGACCGTCATTTCCAGTTGTCAATTTCACTTTTGAAGGCGATAAACCACATGTCATGTTGACAAACGAATTATGCTACTGGAAATTACCGTCCCATGTACGGTTTTCATGGTCAGTTGGAACAGACCTTTTATGTATGACATTGTGGAGCATGATTTGCTAATTATTGGGCCTTAATATAAATGACAAGCTAAAGTTTGATCGATATATTAGAAATGTATCCAATTTTAGCAACTTGGCTTGAGTGTTGCCAGGGAGATTGTTCACGTTCCAGTTAACTCGTCCCTAGTGTTAGTGTTGTTATTTAATTCATAACTATTTGTGTATGTGTGCACTATGAGCGCCTGTCTAAGTGTGCGACGCTTTTCAAATAACTCTGTTCTACAACCATGTATTTTTCCCATTTTCCCGCAACTATTTTAGCACTAGTGTGGGAAAGTAAAAAAATGCTAATTTTTACCTTAATCCTTTTGTTAATTTTACCTCTTAAAGTTATTTTTCGATTTAGCCTCTAAAATTATCACTAGTTTTACTAATTTTTAATTTGCGTGGCTTACTTTAATATGCGATCGTAGGAAATATTAGGTTCCTAACCTTGCATGCCTTTCCCGCACTCGACGTCTTGCCCGAACCCCGCTCCGTGTCGGGTTAATTTGGATTCGGGAAAGTATCACTTTTCATACTTGTTGTATGCATGTTCTTTGGGCTTTATCCACACACTGCTCCCCAGAAGATATCCTCCCCCCCCCCCACTCAGCCGTTCAGTCTCAACGGCTATAGCAGCTCCTTCAATTCCATGACCAGGATAGGTAGATCTCCCTCTTCTATTCGATACCCTCCCGGATGTCGCATAGGGTATTGCATTTTGATAGAATATGACTAGAGGTTCCGTCCTCTTCCTCACAGAATTTGCATTCTTTTTCCTCTACTAATTCGAGCTTATTAACGTATCGTCTCAGCCGGCAATGCCGGGTCAGAATACCTGTTAGTATTCTGAGTTTGTTTTTATTTAAATTGATGCAGTCGTTAGATTCTTGAGTTCTTCAAGTACTACTTTCTTTGCAAGATCATCTGCTTTTTCATTCCCCTTCAATACGATGTGTTCCGTAACCCTACTATATGAAGGGTTGCACGATTTAGGATCCATAGCGGCCATTGGGCACATTTTCAGTGCACCTGTTATGCATACGCATGTTAGTCTTTGGACCCTTGGCAGGTTTGTCCTTGTACTAGCCAGCTTAGTTCTATTACCCCAAACTACGTAAGTCATGATCGGTCTCACTATTGTTGTGTACACCCACTGTAAGGTGCCTATAGGTTACATTTCTAGTTTTTCCGAGAAAGTTTCTGCACATCATTAGGGCTTTTGTAGTTTTGCTGATCCTCTTCGTGCTTGCTTCAGAGGAGTTTTTTGTCTAGTCTAGTCCCAGATACTTGACCTCTGACTTTCATTCAATAACACTTCCATCTAATTGGATGGTTTTGAAGTTAAGGTTCCTTTTTCTTGTATTTAAATAGAACAACCTGTATATTATTACATATTTGGATTGTGCGAAAAAGTGTAGACATATTTCATGAATAATGTCCTATACCTATCTCTAACGGTTTTTGAAATATTGACAGTTGAAAATCGATCATTTATGAAGTTTGACAGCTTGTAAAATCTAAACGGCTAAAGATAGAACAAAACGGTTTGCACTTTCTTATATTGGTTTTTCATAAGCTATCGTATGACACTAACTTTTTATTTAACCAGAGGTTAAATTTATCCGGGATTTTTTAACCTCTGGTTAAATCTAAAGTTGGTGTCATACGATAGCTTATGAAAAACCAATATAGGAAAGTGCAAACCGTTTTGTTCTATCTTTAGCCGTTTAGATTTTACAAGCTGTCAAACTTGATAAATGGTCGATTGTCAACTGTCAATATTTCAAAAACCGTTAGAGATAGGTATAGGACATTATTCATGAAATATGTCTAGACTTTTTCGCACAATCCAAATATGCAATAATATACAGGGTGTTCAATTTTAAAAAATTAAGGTTATGCGGTTTTTTGACATTTGACAGGCAATTATTTTCTTTTGACATTTCTAAAAGATAATATATAAAAAACCACTCAACTTTTGAATTTAAGTTTTTTTTTTGTATTACCTGTAATTACGACTGCAGGTGGGTGTCAAAATATAATGAATAACCCTGTACCTGGACTTTCTGGAGCGCTAGGTGCGGGCAGCGAGAGGCGATAGAAAGTGACAAACGTGAGCTGGGCTGCAGCGCAGCGCCCTTAGCCGAAGCGCCAGGAGTGATCATGGTAGGCAAATCTGCCAAGCATGCGGATTGGATAAGTAAGGTTTTCGAGCTATTCTGAGGTGACCCCAGCAAACATTGTAGGTAGTTTTAAAGTAAAAAAAGAAGGGGATGGACTCATTCTAATCAAACTCACTGATCGCTACACAACAAATGAAGATCTAAAAAGTACAAAAAAAAAACAAAAAGGAGTGAACCTTGCAAAATCTGGTATACAGGGAGGTGACAGAAAAATCTACCTAAATGAAGAACTACCAGTCACTTAACGCAGTCTATTCAAAAAAGTCAGAGAGTTTAAGGCTAACAAAGGCTACAACTGGGGTGGTCTTGGTAGTGTTAAGGTTAAGTCCCAACGATTGACACCATTCTTTAGTATATTTTAAGACCTTTTTGAACAATGTCACAGACAATATTTTCGAATTTTCCCCGCTTGATTACGACTATATCGTCGGCATAACCCTGACAGGATAAAATGCAGATGAGTCGCAGGCAGAGTTAGACTTCACACTGCGGCACATACTGCAGTTTCTGAGTTCTCCAGTGCATCCTGAATTTCATTTGTCATTCCACATTTGTTAGGAAAATACCTACTTCCTGGTATGAAATACGAACTTTGTTTCCCGCATTGCACTAACGGTGGATTGATCTAGATTATTTTGCACCCTTGTCGTCGAACGTCGAAGCCATGATTTTACTACATCAGGAAGGTAATAAATTTAAAAATACAACAATTAACTAATACTTGGACTCAGTGATATATCAACAAGAGGATTTCTTATTTTTTCTGGACTTTAAAAAAATCATTTGAGAATTAGTGAATTGATATTATGAAAATAAATAATATCACCTCAAGATACGCATTAAAGAATAGTCCGATTCTGTATACAATCACTTACAGGCTTATATCCATGTTGCTAAGTGCTAATAACGGGAACTATGGATATCAAGAATGCACCCGTTTTCGTGGATGAATGTTAGGGGTCCAAAATTTAGTCTTTAGCCGTGTGGAAAATATATGCATAGGTTTAATAAAGTCCTGTGTCGCAAAAAATACATTGGGTAGAAAGGTATTTATTTAGTAGCACCTGCCATCGATATCTTTGATGATTTTTGATGCACTGAATTTGTATCATTGCTTATGAAAGATTTTTTCTTTCTTTTTAGAGTCATCCGTCACTGAAGTCAATGATGATAGGATCGCTTTGGGTGTAAATTGGCAGAAACTACAATTTAGTGACCTAACGAAGCTGAAAACCTAAATATACACTTCGAGGGAAGAGAAAGAAATCTGAAATTGGAATGTAAACTTTTAGGTTTTTAACTTAATTGGGGATCCGAAGTTAGGCTTTGTGTCAATCCTGGGATCTAGACCCAAGCGGTCCTACTTATTATAGTTACTAGTGGCGTAAAAGGCAATTATTTAGTACAAAAAGATAAATTCCGCTACAAGAATAGGTATATAGGATATTCCTTAATTATGTGACTAACCAGGGTGTCATTCCTCAAGTATCTTTATGGCGAAAAGTACTTATGAACATTTTTAATAACTTTGAAAGTATTTGAGACATTATTTTGAATTTTGGTATGTGTTAATAGGATATAAGACCACATATTTCAGTTAAAAAAATTATTCTAGTGGCGTCCTTGTGCTACAAAAAACGCCACTAATCATTTTTCATGGGGATATTTTTCCTGAATTGCCAGCTCTTTCCTACATAAAACCCTTCAATTTAAGTATTCTGGAATGAAGGACGTTTTTAGGAACCTGATTTTGAAAACTATACCTGTTAACATAAAGTAAGTTGTTAGTGTTCAAAGTCATCTCATAGTATTATTTCTTCGAGTTTTAATGCTTCATTTTATTTATTTTAGGTTTTCGCTGTGTTTTTTGAATATACGAATAGGGAAATGGCGGTAATGTATTACGTATGAATCTAGGACTGTTTTTCGAATGACAATTTTCCGAAAGACAGTCGTTCGAAGGACAGTTTTTCGAATGGACAATTATTCGAATGGATAATTATTCGAACGGATAGTTTTTCGAAAAGACAAATATTCGAAAGGACCGTTTTTCGAAAATATTAATTTAGAGAAAACAAAGATAATTTTGCTATGACAGGCGTGTAGGCGACTATAACCTAAATGTTAATAGGTATTATTAGGGCTTTGCATGACCACCCTCCGCTCGCTTCGCTCGCTACGGGGGCTCAATCAACAAGAACTAACCAAGTGCTAACCAAAACTAACCCAGGACTAATCCAAACAAACCCAAAATTAGGAAATAAAGGTAAATTAGTAAAAAACAATAAACATAACATCTGTCGCGACCGACGGGAATCGAACCCGCAGCGCCGAAATGACAGGCAAGAACGTTACCTTCTACACCACCGTTGCAGAAATTTTGCTAAAATGGTAAACGGGACTAATCCAAACTAAATTAAAGATTCGAAAAATTGTCGATTCGAAGAATTGTCTTTTCAAAGAACTGTCCATTCGAAGAAATGTCGTTCGAAGAACTGTCGTTCGAATAATTGTCATTCGAAAAACCATCCGGATTCAATTACGAATATATTGTCTCAATAGACGCCAGGCATATTTATCAGGAAAGATATCCTAATCGTCCCTTGCCAGATAGCCATATATTTTCGAATACTAATCACTGTCTTAGTGAGACTAGTAGTTTCCATACAGTTACATCGGAAGGTAGATTCAAACTGTCAGAACTCAGAACACTCGATAATGAGAAAGCGGTGCTTCAAATTATTTGACTAATGTTGGCTGATATTTGTCCATAGTCTTAGAGTACAGGCATTACTTCCCAGGGATTTTCCACAGCGTGTGAACTTCTGTTAGTGGAACATTCAAAATGTTACACTAAACTGCAGTTTGAGTCACAAATTATGTTTACAGGCGGAGCAAATTTTTATGGGAATGCTATTCAAAATTACCATAACAATTATGTGCGGGCAGACAAAACTTCCAAGCCATAACCCAAACCTATTTCCAAGAAAAATGTTTGGTTAATGTATGTGCCGGAATTATTGGTAATCATCTCATAGGGTAATTTTTTCTGCCAGCGCGCCTTTCGAAACTGTATACATCGGTGGATTACACTAAGTGGATAAAAGGTATTTCCATTTCATGAACTGGACACAAAAATTGTCTAGATACTGGAATCAAATATTTTTTCTTCAAACGTCAGTAAATCCGTCATTACTCGACTGTGTAGGCGGCAGTGAAGTTTCGTTTTTCCTCCGCCGGAGCTTTACTTTTCACTTTTCCGCCGGCGGAGGTAAAAGTGTTGTCATAGCAACATAGATGCAATACAAACAGACAACAAAATAAGCGTCAACAACTCAAGAGTTATTAAACTAAAATTTGTATTTATCACTCAATTTGTGACTGCATTTCTAAAAATCACTAATTTAGGAACAAATTGGTTATTATTTAATCGAACTTACTCAATAACTGCTTATCAATAAGGAATTAAAATGCAATCGAAGACGCAATTTTAAAAATATAATTATTGTTGACAGTGGCCACTGACAGCTTTATGTTTCATCACAAAATATGTGTTTCATTACTATGGCAACAACCAGTCTAAGCCGCCTTGCGAACCCACTTATCTTTAATAATAATTATTATTACTATTAAAAAGAGACGTTTTTGCATTAATTTGTCGGCATTTGAAGAAAAAACAGCATATTTTATTTGGAGGAAAAGTTACTTTTCCTCCATATAAAATAATATACTATTTTCTCTATCTAGTTACAGTTCGCGAACTGGATATCCATTTCATGAAACGGACAATTACGCCAAGTGGGTGCAACACATGTACGATGAAGCTCCAGCTCATGTTAATGCAATCGTCCGGCACTATTTACATGCAGTTTATCCTAATCGTTGGATAGGTCGCGGATGATCTCAGAAATCGTTAGCATGATCCCCCGATCTCAGTAGTTCGTATTTTTTTGTGGGGTCAATAAAACTATGGGGCATATAAATCCCATTAACACTTTAGAAAGTTAAAAAGAGCAATTCAATGCAAAGCATGCCTTTTAAGTGAAGGTGACCATATCCAACAATTTTATAATCATCAATGTTAATAAAAATTAATAAATTTAACCCGTTGTATGTTCATATAGACATTTGGTCATAAATTGACTTGAGGAATCATACCCTCAAATATTATGGAATAGTACTTTCGAAAATACTAAAAAGTATCGATTTAAAAAAAAATCAAGGCGCAAGGAATTTAAGCAGTTGCGGACATATGTTCATATTGTTAACTAAAAGATTCTAGTATAAAAACAGAACTCAGTCTAAAGCTTGAACTTGATACTTGATCTTGATAGATAATTATTATACATATTATCTAAACATGTTTTAAAAACAATCAGTAAACGTTCAAAAAATTGTAGTGTAAAAGAACGTGCAAACCGAGTAAACGACAACTTGATCATCCAGTAGTACCTCAACGGCAAACGCTTATTGGTAACAAGTTCAAACCCTCCAGTCTTGGTCCAGTACATAGTCCCTCAATGGCAAACGCTTACTGGCATCAAGTTCAGACCTCCTTAAGTTACGTCAGTGAAAAAGTAAAACAAAGTTAGTCAAAGTAAAGTGAACCTAAATTAAAGTGAAACCGAATTAAGCATACCAATATAAATTAAACGGATTAGATCTCTTAAATTCCACATAAACCAAAAGTACTTTCAAGGGAACCTCAAATTGCTTCAAGGGAACCAAATAGGTCGTGCCCAGTCAGTTCTCAACGAATGGTCATGCGCTTCACGCTCTTCTGGTAAATTATATTTAAACATGGTTATCAATATAGGTGGAGGTATGCACCCAATTTATACTAAACCTGGGCATCAATATACGTACATTTGTTTCGAAGTTAGCGAGTTATTATTCTATTTATCACCATCTGAGCTAAGCAACCTGAAAGACCAAAGAAAATATACTCTGCGACACGTGTGGGAAGCATCGCAAGGATCCTCTTTGACAATATGAACTTTTCTCCATAAAGTGAGCGGAACAATCAGACTCTGAAATAATAGCCATTAAGCTAGACCCTGTACATACAACAATTATATGCTTACAAGATGCAATACGGTAAAATTCAATAATTTAATTTCAGACTATCCCTGCGTTGTGCCTTATCCGAGTTAATAGTTTAATAGCCACCTTCAAGAAAGTAATTTGAGAATAAATTTCATAAGTCTCGCTTTCCAGCGGCTTCTAACAAATTTTATTTCAAAAATCATTCGATTTGGAGAAAAACTACTTTATGCAAAATTTTGTCTCAATTTACTGTATCTCAACATCGAAGGTGGATAGATCTACTAATCAATTTTGTAAATATGATAGGAAATAAAATGGCAACACAACTTACGTATTCTGCAATAATTATTGTAGTTGATAGTGATTTTTTATTTTACTCTGTAACTAATTTATTGACAAGACATCGCCTCGGCATTTTATTGGTTCATTTAGCTTAAAAAATATATAATATCTTGCCCCCACTTTTATCTATCTAAAGAGAAAATAACAATATCAAAATATTGTTTAAATTTATTTACCAACCTTCCGATCACCGTCGTTTGTGTTAAATTTATTTAAGAAAAATTACCAAATTCAAGGCTTTTTTTTAATTGTTGTCATATCTAGGTTTTTTTATGCAGTGACATACACACTAAAAGCAGATGCTATGGCACTTGACGAGCGGTGTGTGCGAAGATGTTGATTGAGACAATAAAAAAATGCACAATAAAATAGTGACTATGACAATAATTCACCTTTCAAAAATTATACAGCGGCGGGAATGTATTGTGAAAATGCTAAAGTAAAATAATTTATTGGTTATAATGACAACATTTCGCAACAGTATTCCGACAATTTCTAAATTAACGATCAAAATTAAACCAGTATTATCTATTGTCTATACGTTTATAATAATGCCAAAATCTGGTCCTTTAGTCATGATCGAACACCAGATACCATTCAAAGACGGACATCTTTATCAAACATCATTTTCTTTACATGAATTATACGTCAGTTACACATTTTTAACTAATTCAGACCTTCACACACCAAGTTGAGTTTTCTATGGTCCTAGATTTTTACATAATTTTTTAACCAACGATATGTTCAACTCCGAAAAAAAAATAATGAAAAAGATGTCTGTTCACATAAGTGTCAGCGTGATCTTGCAATAACTTTGGAACTGTTTGAGATGAGGATCTTAGTCTTATTTAATTTAGTTAAAATGAAGTTGAGAAGCGATTAAAGGAGTCTAGTAGATCATATCTCATGCTTTTGGGATTTAGGAGGAATTTTAAACAATGCATAATTTTTTTTATATTTGCAAATCGAAAAAAAATGTTGATGTAAAAGTGGTTCCATTCGTATCATTATTTCTCGGCAGCCAGGGAATAAACTTTCAGGGCTTTTCTGATTGTGCTTTCTTTTGACCAAAAAAGAAAGTAGTAACTTACTTAAATAGCTCTTTCTTAATTTTTTCTTAGTTCAGAGAAAAATGTGTATGGCGATTTTTGCAATTTGTATCTTACTAGTAAGAATTAAGCAGTTATCAGACATTTGAAAATGATCAGACCGGAAGTCTGCGACATAAAAACGTAATTAATAGATAAATTAAAAGATAGATACCCTACTTTCGAAAAGAGGTTAACCTTTCCTATCAGCTGCTTGAATACCTACAAGTCATCTGATTTCTACTGTTTAGAATCTATTTTTGGTGAAATAGTGTGACAAAATCTACTATATCGCACCTGGTGTTTTTGTATCTCAAATTCAGTTTATTTAATTGTGAAGGGGGTGCAAGGGTTATTTTTCAGAATATTATATTGGGTTCCATCCGTATGTACATCTGTACAATTTAGTTCGTTATGACTAAGCATATTTTTTAGTAAGTAACGGCAGACGAAAAATACAGTGCTCTAATAGAATTATTTCCTTTCTTACTAAATGCTCATTAGTTTATAGTTCAGTTATATATAATTTTGCTTGGAAGCAAACCTGCTGTCTACGTAAACAAATCAATGTAATCTAGAAAAAAGTAAAATTCGAGACCCGTTTGGAACAGTTTGATTTGACTACGAATGTGTGCTTCTACGACTAGCTTGAAAATGGTTAATAACACTCTTGAAAACTATAATTTTCACACGGCGCGTAAAAAACTATTCCTACTACAATTTATATATATTTAAAATTCCGTATTGATTAAAAACCTTGAAAAATCAACAATTTTTAAGTGAAAATAAGAAGATATTTACATAAAGCCAGTAAAATATACATTTTCATGCAGTCGGAGACAAAGTCCGTGAGCTGAACAGTATATTACATAACAAGTGTTGTAAGTACTAGTTTTCAAACGAGGAGGTTATTTATTACGGGACTTCAGCCGAGTGTGGAATTTCTCCCAGGTGGAAACGTACTTTCATATGAGTAATCTACACTTCTTTTTCTACGCCCACCTATGAAAATTACACATAAAGTACTCTTTAGATTCTTCAGAACACGATTAATATCATACGCGTGTTAAAATCCACTTTTCAATACGTGCATTGAAAAGTACCTTTTATACAATCGTGTGCGAAGTTAAAGTTTGCGAACGGAACGTGCGGAAAGTGATATTTTTCCGATTCGCGTGCAGAAACAAAACTAGGTCAAAATCTCATATGTAAGATAAATTTGTATGTATTTTAGTAACTGGCAGGAACGTCAAACTGGTGAGAGGAGTTTGATTTCGGGGAGTGACGCACCCGCCATTCCGAGTTGCCATGGGATATGGCCCATCAAATCCCTTCATCCTCCCCCAGGCTGGAGAACACCAAGGTACAAAGA